>NW_011627486.1:227640-449251 GCF_000204515.1 Acromyrmex echinatior | reverse complement strand
CTTCCGATTTTGAATTTTAAATATGTTGTTTTCTAAACAAAAATAATTGAGCCTTTATAAAAAAAAAATACGTGTCTTTTATTTTTGTTTAGATAATAACATATTCAAAGCTCATCAAAATTCATCGTAGAGGGACATAGTTTCCTTGAGGTACACACACTTCATTTTTTTAATATTATGATAATTTTTCTCTATGGCTTGTACAAGTATACGGTCATATATCGTTTGGATCAATATGATTAAAAACTGTAAAAAATATAAAAAATTTTACATGAATAGATAAAGTCATGCAATATCAGAGAAAAAAGTTTTTAAATAAAATTAGTAAGAAAATAAGTTACATTTTGGGTCAAATAGATCCAACAGAATAGCAGAGTTAATATAAAATTTACTCGTGTCTTCAATAAGATATACGATACACGAAGGGAATGGAATATCTTTTTAACTTTTCATCTTTATTCTAAGAAAGTGTATATATAGCGTAACCGAACTGTAATACATCAAAGTAAGAACCGAACCCTCTCTTAGTTAACTTCATAACTTCTCTTGTTTCAGTAAAACAACATAGACCTGAATAAAACCTCGCCAGCTTTTCTCTCATACCACCGTTATCTCTTTATATCCGCGCACCTATCTCACAATAACGACCAAGCATAATAATACCGAAGCTGCTGTCACGTGATTCTAACGACACTATTTCCTCTCGTAACTCAGTCTTATCTCATTGTGGATCTCGTCGAAACTTCAGAGCATTTCTCCTCACGATTTGTCTCTCTGAGAGCACGATGTGCATAGCAGAATGAAACTGTCATCTCACTTAACGCTATTTATTTAAAATAATAATTTGCACAATTCTGTGGAATGCACGAGAAATAAATTCATCGAATATAAATCTGATGAATACAATGCTCTCGTATATTTTAACATATAAAGAAGATTATGATTTGAATTTTTAGCGATGGGATTAGCTTTACATAAAAATTTAATAATTACTAAGTTTATATTTATGCATAAAAAAAAAGGTTTTGCTGAAGCATCTAAAAATTTAACTTCACATACAGATCTGAAAATAATTTCGTTTGGATCATCAAAATAATTATGTAGGACTCTTAAACTTATATTAGAATATTAAAATTATTATTTTTATTGACATCAATATTTAAGCGTAATCAATATTTATTTCGATGGTTCAACGAAATGATTTTCATCTGTATCTAGTTAAATTTTTAGACCTACTTCAGCAAAACTTTCTGCGTAATTCATTACGTAAGCTCATTTCTGCTCATATAATAAGTTACATCCTATCGAAATGTTTGATTGATTATGAAATAATCACGCGCGTCGCATTATAATACTTTGGAAATTTTCTAATTACAAGATTTCGGTAAACAGCGCGAGGGCGAAAATTATAACTATTCGAGAAGAAATATTTATCTCGCCTGAAACGTTTGCGGGAAAACATTATATGCCCCAGTTGAAAGTATTTTTTTTTTGCATTGCGCTAGATCCGATATTATATATTCGTACCTATCTTTTCTATGTAAACCCAAATACATATGTACGTATGCTTTGCATGCATATATGTATGCCCATGTTGGACCACCGGGTGGGTGTTATTAATTCACCTCGTACATCACACAGTCTCTCGCCTGTGGGGGTGGATGCGGTCGCTGAGGCTGCATTACTCTGCGAGTATCGGGGGCTGGGTGTGATCGTCGCAAGGAGTCTTAACTCGTTTTAGAGTAGTAGTGAGACGTAAGTGGATGCAGACGCGTTTGGTACAAACGTTATTGAGCGAGTGTAGCGAGGCGCGGGACGAGTGGAGATTGGGTCGGGAACAGACAGATTCGCAGAGATTGACGAGGACGTCGGTCCTTATGGGACTGAGAAACGGAGAAATACGGAAGGAGTACCCCCTTCCTTCGGCGACCTCTCTCAACTCGATATTAAACTCGGGTCTGTTTATTAGCCCATTTAGGTAGACGCCAAGGCGGCGAGTCGTAAAGCACAAAGAAACACGTCGCGTTATTGCGTTTGTGGCGGCAGCAGCGGTGTCGCACGGTGCGTCTAAAACAAACGACGAGAAATTTATGCATTCACTTAGCGGATGTCGGGCGCGAAGCCGCGAGTTTCCACGGATTTCAAATACGGGGTGGATTCGGTCGGAATAAGTAAAGGATGGAGGCGTTGGCGAGACCGCGCTGTCGCAAAGATTGCGATCGCACGCGGAATACGCAACGGCGCGAGCGGGGGCGATTGCGCGTGAACGAAAAGTAATTTTCCATCGTCGTTCATGAAATAATTCTCATCGTGATAATGCTGAGGATATCCCAACTCGAGAGCGTGCTCAGAAATTTGCATAATGAAATAATTTCACTTTCCTAGCTGATATAATAGTATAGAACACAATTTCGTTCCGCCGGATAATGTTTTGCCAGGAAATTTTTTATTTTTTGACACGTATCCATTTTGATGATCTATTTTTTTACATCTTTATGTATCAAAATATACAAACATTTTACTGAAAATAATTTCAAGCACATCTCGACATAAAATATTATATTTAACCGTTGCAACGGATGTGTATCGAAATAATGTAACCAGAATTTGAAAAGTTAAGTCGTTTAATTTGCCTTATATTATATATACTAAAAATTGACCTCGACCTTTAATCTTTTTTCGATCGATTGATTTGACTTATATTTTTCCTCGGTAAAACTAACGTCTTTGAGTATCTATGGCCGAAAACGGAATTTGAAAAAGTTAAGTTGTTTTGAGAAATTTTACAGACGGACAAATTGCAGACAGTTGGACAAAAAAAACAGACCAACACTTTGATAATAAATAATAAAGTTTATTACTGTAAAATGTTTATTATAATGTAAAATTAATATAATATAGTTAATAATAACTACAAGAATTAAAATGTAAAATTAATATCATCGAATGATAAATGTTAAAACGTCAGTATTATGCAGATTACAGTAATATTTTTACGTGTATCGTGCTTTACGTTTGTCATAAAGTGTAAGATTTATCTCGCAAGTCGTAAAGTATCTCTTTGTGAGCAATCAACAACGTTTGATATGACCGTTAACCTATTTCACGCTATCTTACCGTAATCACGCAATGGAACATTACAATCGTTTATGTCACGGTCATGTCTGTTTTCGTTGACACCGTATCATTGTCATCAATTAGATCAGCATTTTCACATCGAACTGGCATTTCCCGTTCGACCGTTACTTCAGACACGACGGCGACAGCGGAATCCTGTTAGAGAACATTATTACGCCGTCAGGGTTCCGTTTAGACTCTTCGCGCTCGGTGCGTCTTCTCGCTCGTGTTTATCGCTCGCACCGTACAGGCGGCGTGTTATTTAACTAGCTGGAAATTAGGAGGGTGAAAAGAGGTCCCCGGTAGCCACGGTGAAAGGTCGGAGCACCGTAAAAGGAGGAAGGCGAAAGATCCGCTGCCGGCTACTTGAACGACCGCTCAAGAACGACTGCCATCGTTATGGGCACACGTATACATATACGCACAAAATACGTGTGTATATGTATACGTGTATACGGTCATCGGTATACGAATGTGCATCAACGAGAAGAGATAGGGAGCTTTGGCCTTGCACCTACCGCGCGTGTAACTAATTGCGTTTGGATTCCGGCCACGGATCGCCCGCAGTTTCCGGGGTCCGACTGTGCGAATACTAGGCTCTGCTTCCGCGAATCGGAACATCGGTTAATTACCTGGCCCTCCCGACGTAACGGAATTTACCTCCTTTCGTTCCTCAAGAAAAGCAGTTAGACAGACCTTTCTTATGAATTGCTCTTCGTTTGGTGGAAGATTAGAGGGTACGCCCATAATACGAACGATTTCGTCATATTTTAGCTACGTGTAGTTTAAATATGTTTTAAGTATGGAAAATGTATATAGCTATATTTTTACATTTTAATGCGAAAATATCTAAATATTATCTTTGGATATCGTAAAATATTTTGATACTTTTTTATCGATTTTGAAATATTGGGGATTTTTAAAATAAACCAATATTTTTTAAAATCTATACACTGAATAGATTTAGATACTATTCATTGTTCAGAATAATATTGAGAAATGTGCGTTATCGAAAATTTATGTAATTCGTTTACAATGAATAATAATAAGTCAATGAAATATGCAATATATTGAACATGCATTTGATTCTAATTTGTTTGAGCACATATTTTTCGATGATAACGACATTGCCCTGCATGTTTCTTAAATATTCTATGCACACGTAATTTGCATTATTTTATTATTAAGATATAACATGCAATTCGTGTATATATAAATACGATTGCGTCTCCGCTATTCGAAATACGTCGCGTACTATGAAAGTGTCTCGTATACGATGTTTATAAATTTAGACAGTGATATAGTATGTATGCTAGCCGAACGTTCCTCATCGTTACTCGACGGGTATGATACATGCGCCAGCAAGTCAAAGAAAGAGATCTCAGGGATATGTTTAAGCATTGCGTCTGCTTTAAGACTCTCCTGCTGAGAGTGAGAGAGGGGGGAGAGAGAGAGAGAGAGAGAAAGAGAGAAGGCAACGACAGTCATCCCCTTTATGAGCGTAAACTTCGCCAGTGCTCCGACTTGCCGTCACCGCCCATCTGACGCGCAAGACGCGAGTTTGTGCTTGAAAGGCTCCTTGGCAACTACCCTAGCTGACATTTATGGTACAACCTGGTGACAAATGAAACGTCACTGATAAGGGACGCCCGGCAAATTAATGCGTTGCTGGTGGTGGAGTAATAACGTGAGCACTACTCAACGCTGATGACGAAGTGGATGTCCGATCTTTCCCTGTTGTACCTCGGTATCGACTTATTGACGAATACTCTTGAATTATAGCGCGTGATCGTGCCTAGCATCCCGAGTATTTGGTATATTCACGTCTATTTTACAATTTTGTTCTGACATAAAAGGAATCAAGTAGTGATATATTTATGTGCGTAAATAATCGTATTACGGCAGTATTTTGAAAAAAAACTATCATTGTCCAATATATAATTCAATAGATTTTTTTACATCTAATAATAAAGTTCACGTTAATCGATTAATCAATCAATAAGAAATTTATAAGCATTTAATTTCTTATATAATAAGAAAGTACGTATTATTCTAAAGCATGTTTTTAGCATGATAAAATATTGCAATTTTAATTCAATTGAAAAATTACTCTCGTAAATGTAATTTGCGGTGATTTTATTTTTTATTTTACTGATACCACCATGAAGCTTCATCAGCGATGAAGCACATTGGTTTGCTCTCGATGGAATATTTATGCGTTCAGTTACCTAGCCGCACGTCATAATCCGGAAATACCGATAATTACAAAAACATCTCGTTTACAGATCGCGTAGCGTATCGAAATAGAATTCGTTTGTAGCATGATTACTCGTTGTATTGTGCTCTGATGGAAGCAAATTGATTTGCTCGATTTGTACCTTTCTGGATCTGCTTGCGAGCATTTCATTTATCCTGTCATGAGTTATGCACCATTACTTGTGAAATGGATATGCCAAAGTGCGGCACACCGATTACTACGATCGTTCTGTGTGCGGCTTTCTCCCCTACTCCCTTCGGTATTCAGAAATCGACCTTATCGTACTGCTATGGTTCACTCGCTTTTTATCCGTTTGAATCTTTCGCGAGCGTGGAAAAGCCGCGCGATTGGAAAAAATCGAGCTGACGCTCGCGATTGAAAATGGTGATAAATAACCATCACGTTTCATTAGGATAAATCGATGGGTAATAGAATCAGTTGATTATAACTGACAGTGCGGTGATTGGATAAGTTATCGTCCGGTAAAGCGTTGCATTATGCAACATGCGTGTGGCATCGATGGTTGTTGCGAGCGATGCGGTGCAAACGGTGTGGGTGATCGAACACGACAACGTCGAGGACGTGGTTCAAGATTCACCTTTATTTTAAAATGATTGCGTTTCGTATCCAATTATTTCTTCGTCCGTTCTACTTTGCCATCCCTCTTTTAATGTTAGCTTTGAAAAACGTTTTTATACTTGTACTTTATGTCATACTTTAACGTAATACAAATTGTCGACATGTTTTCTGTGGACAGTAAGTGAAAAAGTTTACGTAACGATATAAAATGCGCATTTGATACAAGTAAGATTATACGAAATTAGAAACGTGAATCACTTTTCTCACTGATTTTGTTTCATGGTTTATTAATCATATTACTACAATGTCACATTGAATTCTGTACTAATGAGTCTGAAACATTTTGCGAATCGTAATCGATACTTTCATC
Source organism: Acromyrmex echinatior (assembly GCF_000204515.1). The sequence continues at coordinate 442,928 of NW_011627486.1, read as the reverse complement.
TCTCTTTTTTAACGAGTGAATTTAGATAGAATTCGAATATATTATAAATTTTAGTATTTATGAGTTGAATTTAGTGTAAAATAATTATGACTAATATTAGCATAAATAAACATTTAGTATTTTGAATTGATTTTTCTGTAATTTATTTATGTATAAATGCAATAGAGGTTATCTCAGTAAACGGTTACAAATGGATATATCTAACACATTACGAAATTGTTTTATTCTTTTTGAAATTTATGGTCCAATACAAAACATTTACATGGCGGAGGATGGGCAGAAAATGGAATTTAAATGGAAAGTGAATGCAAATGTTAGCTACCTTCATTCTTCTTATTCACCGAACAAAAAACATTTTTACCTAAAACAATTTTTTTTCATTTGCAGCATATATAAATTATGACGAATTTGATTTTCGTGCTGAAAGTTACAGTATCAATTTATAGTGAATGTTCACAATTACTCTTAAAATACTCAATAGTTCATTGCTTTATTATATAAATTTATACATTGACAATGTTGATGTAAGTCATAAATGCATGTGTATATTTTTCAAATATAAAATAGTATAAATATTATGTGTATAAAGATTAGAAGTACTTGGAAACGCAATAAATATTATAAATAATTACAAATTCTTAGTTTGCTCTCTTAAAAATTTTACGTCCAAGCATTCATTTTGTACGAATGAACTTTTTTAGTAATATTTCAAGATGTTTAAGCATAAAGCACGTTTCTGCAAACTGCAAGACTTTTCACAGAAGCATAAATTTTACCTTTCTTTCTAGGATTTTTACCCTTTTACTTCATGCTATAATAAAGCAGTAGGATGGTAAATATTTTTATTTATGCATGTAAATATTTCTAGACCGCGAATACATCTGACAAAAATACATAAACTATATTCTAATGCTAGAATATAATAACGCGTCTATTGTTTAATCTAAAGAAGAATATCAGCGAATGTCTCGTAAAAGATCGTTAAGGTCTGCATAACGCACATTTAATAGCGAAAGAGCTTATTCCTCCGCGAAATGCTTGAAGCGTAAAAATATTTGTCGTCAACAGGGTTACGACCGTTCTGCGATTATGCAGATTCTTTATGGCGGAGCAATTTGCACAGAAGTTACTATTCCACCAACGTCACATTACGTCATAATACAAAAATCACTTTAACCAACGCGAAATGCAACGAAATGTCTCGACAATGTGAACTCTATCTTTCTCTCTCTCTCTCTCTCTCTCTCTCTCTCTCTCTCTCTCTATTTTTTTTATTTGAGTAAATCAGCCTTATTTGCAAACGCCTCTTTGAAAAGCATCCAGGCATTATTGGAATGGCAAAGCCAAGCTGTCGGTGGAAGCCAAAATAAATAGCCTTGATTTAACGAGATGTTCCGCAGCATCGTACCCGCTAGTCTGCTCGGACGGGTCCTGAAATATGGGTCACTCCGTTCGGAATTTTTTCATATTATAAAATTATATTCCTCCAGATTTATACGGAAATCGTGGCAAGAATCCCGACGAAGCGAACCTGTGGGCGCTACGACGCGGCAGACGACGCGCCGCGGTGTGCGCCGGAAAAATTATGAGGGCGATATTAAATTTCAACTGCGATTTTAATTATGGAATAAGAACAAAAGAAACGTTTTTTACCCATGGGGCACCGATTTCAGCGCAAGTTGGATGTATGTATGTGCACATTCATATTGAATTGTTATTCCTACTTATTATTTTTACATGCCATTGCTGACGGGAACCCTATGGACGAGAAATCCTATGTATTTGTTTCTTTGTCACAATTGTGTCTCGAAACGTGAAAAATGCATTGTTCAAAATTCAGTTAATATCGCTTTTCATTGGTTCGTGCTATGTATTCCATGGCATATTTCATGTTAAAGCGTTACTCTGTTCGAATTGAAATATCTTTCATCGTCGCCACAATTTTAAATTCGGAATCGCTATTCAGAGGATAAATCTTGTCTCTGATCGTGAAATTATTCGGTCATTTTTACTAACCGTGGAGTTCTTTTTAAGAAGCGTTAATGAAACTTAAAGTTCTGAGCTCTCATTTGGATATGACGCCATATTGATATGATCAGAAAAAACATAGTAGTATCAATTATGAGAGTGACAACTATACAAATTTTATATGTAGAATTTATAATAATATACACAATCAAATAAATTATTTTATAGTTGTAATAACTATATAATATTTTATTATATTCAACTACATTAATTCTATTATACATACAAAACTTATATGGTTGTCACTTTATATTCGCTACCATTGTCTTGTTTTCTGAGTGTACTCGGTAATTTGCACGTCATTCACAATTATAAATTTTACTAAAATAATGTTGGAATATATTAAATAAATTATGTGTTGAAATTTTAAATTATATGTTAAATAAATTAAAATTATTTATATCGTCGCCTATTCTTTATTGTTTCAAAATGTTAGCGCGTTGTTTAACGTACAGTTTGCAAATAATGCGCAAAGTGGTATATTTTTTTAGTGAGAAAATAGCTCTAAAATATAACAGTAAGTTTACAAAGTTCGTGATTGTAATGAACGAATTCTAAATCAGCATTTTCAGGTAAAACCTTCAATCAGAGTAAATTTTTTTTTTCAATATTCTTCAGGGCGATAGGGCTCGAGGCGAAAGTTTGTGTGATCAATAAAACCATGGAACTTTCTGCCGCGTACTAACTTTTCGCGGTACCCCGACCTCCCTCGTCATCTATACGAAAGATTTGACAGCACTGCTGTTCGATGAAATAGGTAGGAGAGTGGACGAAGACGAAAGAGTGGAACGAGGCAGCCGGAAAACTCGTTGGGCTTCCCAACTTTGCCATTCCCTTTAGTTTCTTTTGGCATTTCTCCGGTATCACCGTACCTCTTCGCCATGACCGCAACGCGGTGCAGTTACGTTTTCTTAAACGAAACATCCACTCATTCTAGAAATAACGCAGGTAGAGAGAAAGAGACTAAAAGAAAAAACGTCTTGCTTCTTTTTCAAGTTGCAATGGTGCAAATTGGCGAAGATAGGAAGGGAGCATATGAGGCAAAGCGCAAAGGCACTTTCTTTCTCTGTCCTCGTTACAGATTTCAGATACAGCTTGCTCGTCTGTATGTGCTTTTTGCGCGCTCATTGATTTTACTAGCCGCGCTTCGTGTGTATGCTGACGCGGCTCCTGGGACCATTGAGGATCTCAGCTAGCATGATAAACTGTTTTCTTCGTGGAATTTTACCTTGCTTGTAGCGATGAGACTTCTCTCTTTTTCAAATTTTCAATACATTGGTTTTAACGTGTAACGATACTTGATCTATCTTTTTTAAGCGAAACGTATTTTTGCATTTGAAAGAACCGTTTATGTTCTAATTGTGCCGATTCATCATTGAAGATATGTTACAGGGATTTTGTTCTTTTTCATCAATTGTACATATAACATAACCATTAGAATTATTCATTTAGAACTGTAATTCGTGCTTGCAAAATACAAAGGACAGAAATTGATTCTGCGTTGTTTCTGAGTAAGGACATTACGAAAACCTGTTCGAACGTGCGGAAGAGCCATTGTCCGCTAGGAATGACAAATTGTACTTTAAAGCGCTCACTGAAAGCTGTTCTGACGCACAACCGGAATATACCGGATCCGAAAGCTCTGCTATGGATGACAAATCGTCGTAGCAGGTGTTTGCAGAAGATACGATCTTATTCGAGACTTATTCGCATGTCTTGTGCCTCTGAAGATGGCTTAGAGTTTACGACGTCTGATAATAAATTTTGACACCTGCTATGACAGAGTAATAGCAGATTTAATCGCGTTGTCTGAGCTTTCGTTACGTATTATACACGGAATAATAATCTGAAAAAAAAATAGGCGTTTTATATGATAATTGTGTGTGGCCTATTTAATGGCACCATTTGTACCGGCAGTGAAGTGGTGGTACCAATGTGGAATCTTGGTTGAGTTTACGATTATTTGGTCTTACTACTTCCGTAAGTGACATCGATACTATATGGAATATTGAAGTGAGATCGATTGGCAGACGGATAGAAACTACTGATTCATAACAACGAGTATATGACACTTTGCTACATGAGCGGATGCTGAATCGATAATTTAAACTTGTTTGTCCCACAGCAGTTCGCCAGTGGTTGGAATGTTTGGAAATTTTGATTGTTCAACCCTGCTTCAGTTAATCCTAGTTTGCTTGCTGTCCAAACATTCAGAATTTCCTGATATTAGCTTCAAATCTCGTTTCTCATATCGTTCCTCACTATACTCAACTCTCTTTGAGTTTGACTTTTTTATATGCGCATTTATAGAAAATTTACATAAGATTAAAATTTTGATTATCTCTCGCTGAACAATGTTACTTTGTTTATAACTAATGTTTATTTTACAGTATAATCGAATATTTTTAATGAGTTTTTTCTTTCACAAATTTTGTATTGGATATACAACTAAGTTTTGGGGGGCAAGAAATTTAACACAAGACTTAATTATAAAATTATTTAATTTCAGAGAGAGGATACGAAGCGTTTGTGGTGAATTAAGTTTCATGTTTAAAGATGTTATCGATCGAAGATGTTTCAACATTAGCAAGTAAACTTTCGCGTTTATAGGAAAAGTGCCAAGACGCGCTTCTTAGCTCGCGATCAGCGACGATTCTTCTGAAGCGAATTGTAAACTGTTATCGGCTCCACTGAAAAGTTTATCAATGATGCGAAATCGCCCGCGGCTCAAATCGACGCTTTGAAAAGACGTAGAATGAAAACGTAAATCTTTCGTCCCGCGAGTCCATATTTTCACGACGAGTCGTCCCATTTTAGCGGTGCCATCGGAGGTAGGAACGAGGAAGCGATTTTCAAGAATATATGGCACGGACAGTAACGATAAGGGATTGAGCATAATAGGAGACCGCTTCCCGCGGACATAGTTAGCCGGCGCCATGAAAAATACTAATGGGACGACGAAGAGGTCACTCGGCTTAGGAAGGTGAATTTAACAGGAGGACGGTGAGAGCGCACAAAAGAGATAAGTCCGTGGACGGTCGGGTTTTGAGCACGTAATATGTGAACCACGAATGAAATTCTTGTTCATTGTAAAAAGGCATGGCACTTAAGGGGGGGTTCCTGGACCAGTTAGACATGAGAAGAAAACGTCGTTCGCTTGACTGTCGCTTGACTTATGTATACCCGTTCACCTATGCAAGGGTTTTACGATCTCGTTGCTCTTGGCTGTAGCGTATGGTGCCGTTTCCCATCTCGTCATACAGCTGCGTCGGAATTAACCGATTTTCTTTTTGGACCCGCAGGCCTATAGACTGAAAAAGAGAGTCGTCCGTCTTGTGCGATTACATTACTCGTAAGTACGACGCACGTCCGTTACTTTCGCGGCATAGTCGTCAGATGCTAGCTCGCAAAAAGTGCGACTTCCGAGCAGGCGGTAAACATCTCGAGCGCGCACTTCTCAATTCGTTAGATATTTATGTGCGTTTCAGCGTGAGCGCGAACTCGCGTTTGATTTACTGCAGTCGCGAAAAGCGTTAGTCGCCGAGCAAACGCGTTGAAAGGATGTTCTAGTAGATTTGCATTTATGCGAAGGAATTTATACGTTCAGCAAGTTTGAAAATTGATGCATAGTCACTTCAAGACTCAGTTTTCGCACTTATGCGTTGCTTTTTTTTCTGAGCCATCTTTTTTTTTATAGTAGTCGAAACTCGCAAAATAATGTTGATTAAAAGTTACAAATATATAATTATCTTAAAATAAATTTAATATTGGAATAAATGGCAATTATGAAGTTTAAATCATTAAAATATTTTGATATATTGTAAACCTCTCTCTCTTCTCTCTCTCTCTCTCTCTCTTTCTATAATTTTCATCAATGATTAAATAGCTAACTACAAACTAACAAATTAAATAGTAAATCATAGAAAGGCAAATCGAATTATTATATTGATAATTAATTTGTTTATTGGTTTGAAACTTAATTATTTTAATAGAAGAATTAATGAATTTTGTGTTTGAATTTAATCGTTCAATTTAATCGTAAAATACGCTCTAAATGGCGTAATGCTCATTTTAACTAGTAATTTCTAACGTCGCCAATTTCACGTTTGTAAAGACATTAGACGGCGCAGAATAGAGAGATCCTTAGTGGTGAGATGTATGAGTCTTCTGTCAAGATGAACGAATAAAATCTGCGGGATCGCAAGCGAATTAATGAAATGCAGATTGCATTTAAGAGTGCGCGAGCTGCCTTCCGCCTCTCCGCTTTCGTCGCGTTCGCTTTGGTGGCTTGGTGCTGGGATTTAATTAGTGCCATCCACCGTGAGAGATCCGAGAAACACTCACCTCCTCTTCTCTCCGCGTTTCAATCCTTCCGGCAGTTCTCGTTGCTTTCGGAAGTTGTTAATTAAGAAGCTGACTGACAAAATAGTCGTTCCAAAAGCATTCTCAACCGCCTATTGCATTCGAATCGCAATATCATCTGCGAGCGGATATAAGTTTGGCAATTCATATTCATCTGTGCCCAAACAGTCCTTATGTTTTAGAAGTTTTGCGTATACACAACTTCAACATATACATGCTAAACAATCACGATTTTATTAATTTCTAAGTTTCTTAATTAAATCTTAAGTTAATCTTTTCTCAGCGTGATATCTTTTTATGATTTTAATATTTATCTCGAACATTATTTAAATTGATGATTAAAATTCCGAATTGAGATTTCAAAATAAAATCTATTTCATGTTTTTCATTACATTATTATTTTAGATGACTTTTGCAGAAAATTTAAAAAATTTTAAGGCCCAGTTTCATAACTCACGGTTAACTCTTAACCGAGATTCAACTTGTTTCTCATCTTTTTCCAATTCTAGAAAGAGATGAGAAAGAGATAATGAATAAGTTGAACCTCGGTTAAGAGTTAATCGTGAGTTGTAAAACTGGACCTAAATGTTCTTTTATTTTTGTTGATTGAATCTAAATTTATTAAAATCTATTAATTGTATGATAATTAATTGAAAAAATTGGTTATATTTCTAAGATATCGGATATTAATTTACGTAACACACTATACGAAATTAAAGATGTGAATTTTCGTTCATGCATTTAACTATGTGTATAAACGTATAAATATATCTTCGCTTTTTACTATGTATAATCTAATCATGAATTTGTTGTTCCTCTGTTTTCGATATTCGTAATTTATATTCAATGGCGTTTAATATCACATTTTGTGCATGTGATCTGGACCGTGTTATAATTTCCAATTCGCCTTGAAATTAAAACATAGTTTTTGTTTGAGGTACGTACACGTATATTTTGGTAATTTTCGAACATTTTGAAAATATTTTGATAACACACAATATTGATCGACAGATCTTATTTTTTCAAACGGGGATAATAAATTTCAAAATATTTTATATTTTTAGTTATCATTGTCATTTTTTCACATGTAGAATTGCGTCGAGTAGAGTGCCAGATTTTGAGAAACATTTTCGGAATATTGTTATTCCATTCAAAGACAGGATAGTGTTTTAAAATATATTTATTATTAAAAACTATGGTTTAAGAGAATGTTTTGTTGTGTTATATTTTAAAAGATTTAAAAAATATATATATATATATATATATATATATATACACATACATATAAAGTATATCTTCTTTTTTCACAGTAAAATTACTGTTCTCTGTTTAATGATTAAAATGAAAAAATATTTCTATATCACAATTTTATACGCAGTTAATCGCATATTGTTGACATCGCTTTATATGTATACGAAATTTATTTCATGTAACCAATCACGTTAAGTCGATAAGCCTACGACCACCTAACTTAGAAAGCGTGTCTTCACTGAAGAGCCAATACTGCAAAATCTAGCCTAATTAGGTTAATGGATAATGGGAAAACTTGGCTCGCGTTGACGGTTTATTGTTAGATATATCGGCTCGACGCTGTGACGGAACTCAGGACAACGCATAGCTTATTCGAAGTTTCGCTACCGCAGATATCCCTGCTGTCTACGTCGTTTACGTTGGATTTCTCGTTTTCTCATTAAGCAAGAACCTCAACCAATCTATTCGTGCACGAATACGTTCCTGTATCGCGTGGAATAATTATTTGCGATATTCCTGTAAATGAATTCATCAGATATACCCCCAACCCTTAACGAGTTCCAACTCCGAGTAGCATCTATCGATAGTAATTGCTTTCATGCTTCAGTTCACAGTCGAAAGTTTTATCTGTACTATTATATTCTTGCGCTGCTTCTCTTGATTATTTGTATTTCATCAGCATATTCAGGTGTTTTATAAGTAAAAGTTTTGATCTTAATAATGATTTAATGGCAAATAAATGCATAATCTTTTTCCAATGGCAGTGTTACCTTCATAAAAATAGAACGCAATTATGTATATATAATAAAACGTATTTAGTTGAGACGCGAGGTTTACGAGAACGAATAAGTTAAGCAGTAGAAAATCTGATTAATCTAAGTGCTTAGTTCATTTGTAATGCACGTTATCCATACGTTTACGTATATATTAATAAGATTACGTTTTACGTAACTATGCTTACCGGCATGACATAGAACACAGGCCATCAGATTAATCCCATTCAGAGATATGCAGAAATCCCATAATTATTCGAGCAATAATACATGAAAATAGTAAAGTATATTTAAAGTGATAATCTTTCCTTTGATGATAACATTAGAAAGATAAGCGCACTTGAGCTGAAAATATGCAAAACTCAATCCCAGTTTTGCTCTCTTTTGTAATCAGTAAGTCTATAATTGTTATGAAAGTGGATTTGCGAAATTACTCGATCGTAACACTATCGCATATGCTCGCCAGGGAATGTAATAAAAAGTTTGAAGTTATGAGTATTCAGTAATATGCTCGTTTTCCCTTTCTCTTTTTTATTCATTCCGATCATACTTTTCTGGTTTTAATATCCTGTGCGACTTTAGTTTCTAATTTGTCGGTATGGAGTCTATATAAATTGCATTTCGTTTTAAATGGTATCTTTTTAGCATGCTATGTATGTAATGCAATTTGGAAAATGTATGAAAGTATTTGGACAATAAAAAAAATTGTAATTAATGAATTGCTGTGGGAACAACGCAAAGATTCATTAAATGCACATCAGACTTCAAGAGCACGTAACAAAGTTAATTAAAGCTAATGAACTACACATTAACAAACATTTCTCGTTTTTCATTCTTTTAAAATTCTGTGTTAAAATACAAAGACACGTGTGTATAAACACAATATTGTTAAAGATACAAATTTAATCTCATTAAGTTAATCTTTCAAACTTTTTCATTTATCTAATAAAATTTTAATTTCAAGCTTCATTATCAGTATATTTTGTAATGAAAAGATAGTTTGGAGAAAAGATGGTATCTTGATAAAGCATTTTAAGCAAAGATTATCTCACGATCTTTCTCGATTGTATATGTATTTGAAATTCCATGCAAATATGACGAGATGTAATGCGTTTATGACAGTGTAACTTTAATTTTATAAGCTTTTCCTGTACGGTTAGCAGAATGGTTAAAGATATTAACTTTAAACATTCTGAACATGCGCGCATACTCGTACGACGCGATCCAGGAATTTATATTATAGAAATTTATGTGGGTGCCCTTAAGTACAGACTTTTCAGGGTGAAATTTTATTACGGGAATCATCACATCCAATTATTGGACGTAACGCTTCCTTCAGGCGTTTTGCATAACCGAGGATTTGTGATGTTAAACACAAATTGTAATTTTACGGTACGCGACAAGATTTTGGATTGAATGAGTACTATCAAACACGTTCCATATCTATAATCACTGCATTGATGTGATACGCATACTCTAAATTCAAAATGACTGAGCATTTGACCATTCTATTCGTACAGAAGTGAGCTATCGAGTTTGGTTCTGAAGTATTAATACCATTACATTTTACAAATTATTCTCACGTTCGCAATCTCTCGAAGTACATCATTATTCCACACTTTTGTGCAGATAACGGACGATTCGCTAGATTTGAAAGCACCTTGCTAATTAAATATATGAAAAATTATCCCGATGATTGAGTTTTTACATATATATAGTGCTTATAGTGTGGTGAATAAAAGATATATAAATAAAGGATACGATACAAGCTCCAATATATTTAGTGTAAGATCTTTTTCTCTTTTAAATACAATATATAATAATTTAGAAAGATACAGTTTGGAAGCTATCTTTTTTTTAGTCAAGAATAAAAAAGAACAAGATATTTATTTTAATTTTTGAATATGTTTTAAAACAAAATAATGATTCTTAAATTAGGATTGTTTTTCTTTTATTTTTAATTATTTATTAAATGTTTACGCTAACATTGTAACATTTTCTAAGAATGATTAGAAGTAAAAGCCTCGTGCTAATATTACTGTCTAGTTCTACTTATTTAACCATGATAATACTGAAATAATAGTATTTATAACAGAGGCAATTCAGGCAATGGCCTTTATTAATAAGAACGAGACTATTAGGCTAGGAGAGTGAGAAGGGAAGAGGTTGATTCTCAAGAGGATCGTGAGGAGTAGAAGGGTGAACTGGAGCGATTGTGATTCCCTTGCCAGCTGCTCGCATCCCGATATGCACTGTATTAACGGCGTAATATGCCACACCACGCCCGTACCATCCACATCCAACATATCCGAGCGAGCTCTTACCAAGCTACCAACATCCCTGCATCTTTCTCGCTCCCATCCTCTCATTCACCAACCGGTACTTCACCATCGCCATCTTCCTGCAATCTATGACGTAATTCACATCTTTCGTTCGACATGAAATATTTAAGAGTTCATTCCATGTTTTCGAACCTTTCGTATGATTTTCTTCCGTGCACGAACTCAAATTATACGCACGTACTTACGTGGACTACATTTGCGGTGAATGGTAGTGAATTTTATTTTTCTACACTGTGCTTTTCGTATGAACGTCTTCATATGTACCATCATCAAGTTATGCTGATAGATAATTTGAATTCATTTGAATTCATTGTGAATATTTTTAATTTCAAAGGAACATTAGGTATTATATAATATTGTATTAATTTGTATTATTGTAGTAATTTGCTTTATCATCACTACAGCATATCTGAATTACTATATACACATATATATATATAATCACTATATATATATATATATATATATATATGTAATTAATTTAGTATGTTTTATATTTAAATATATTCTAGCAAATTTTTATATATGCATGAAATGAATCTTCATTGAATCGTTTTTTCTACTATTTTATTTTCTATTTTTTATTTTTTAGTTCTATCTTTTAATACTTAAAGCGCGAATTTTGCAGAAATAATATAATATAATGTATTTATTAAAATACACATTGCTTAATTAATTATAATTAACTTTATATTAAATATATTATGTCGTAATCATAGAAGAAAAACTTTACTAAGTGACGGTACTTTTGTTATGCACGATTGAGATGTTTCATAATTTATTCGAATTGGTAACACCATAAGCCGTAATAGTATAAAACGATAAGAAGTTTGCCAACATTCTTACGAAAAGCTTACGAACTTTCGCTACCGAAGCGTTAAGTCTCGCAGAAACGAGCAGTCGCGCGCGTTCGCCTTTCAGAGGGACTTTCTGTACCCTTATTTCCCCGGAGCGTTTTCTTCTCAGATTAACGTAAGTAGTTGCGCGGACAAATCTTTTAGATCCGCGATAAGGAAAAGTGAGGATAAGGACGATATCCGCATCGCTTTGCGCGGAGTTTGCGACAGAAATATACGGTGCTGCGAAGCGTCTCTAGGTGCTGCAGGTACATTGATTTTGTCGTGAGTAAGGTGCTACGTAAATATTCATGATACTGCTGCTAGGAAGACCAAGTGCCGAGCATCAATGCCTACCGCATTAGTAGCATACGTACATATCGAGAACAAACAAGCAATGCAAACGACTAACATTACCGTTCTAGACGCCATTGTGCAATCCCGAGTGTCACAAATGCACATCCGCTTATCACGAAATCTGTTTCGAGAATCGAGCTCCTCTAATCTATTCTGTAACGCATTATTCAACTAGCACAATTGCATTAATAATACTGTGAAATTAGAAGAGAGAGTATTATATCAGAACAAGAGGAAGATACAAATATATATACCTTAACATGGATGGGAAAAGAGATTTTTTTAATTATACAGGTATTCCAGCAGTCTTTGATGTGGTTGTTCCAACCTCATCTTCCCTTTTAAAATGAAATGATACTTTTCTTGCAGATTTAAATTATATGTAAATAAATAAGAAAGTTTTGTTTTAAACATTTTTTTAAATTGCTTTCATTGACCTTTATCACAACAAGTTTATTCTTTCAAGATTAATAGAAACATTTTGACGAAAATTAAAACAAAAGTTTCTTATTTTTTTGCAATTCGAATTAGCAATGAAAAATAACATGTTACGTAAAAAAAAATAAACGTCCGGTTTGGATAATATCCCATTTCCGATCGGAACCGGAAGTTGAAAATGTCATTATTTGATAGAGCAATTTTTGATAAAAATTTCCCTCGTTTTTAAATGGGTGGTCTTGGACATTTTTTGGTCTGTATACATTTAATGATTTAATTTTTAAATACTCGAATATTAATTCTTAATATATCTGTCGTACAAAAAGAAATCCACAATAATAATTTCTAAATTGAAAGATCTCGTTATTTTTTTTCACAGCAATGCTTTAAAAATTCTCTTTTATTCTCTCTCTCTCTTTCTCTCTCTCTCTCTCTCTCTGGACAATGACTTAACGCATGACTCTTTTATATACTATTGTTATTACTGTTGGAGACTGTTCTAAGATCAGAGTCGCTTACAAACAGTTCAGCGCGATAAACTTTCGCTGATGCTTTCCCATTTTCCTCTTACGTTTGCGACCGACAAGATCGTTCAGTTTCCGTCTCTACGATCACAAGTACTCGCCAGTCTACCCGTAAAGTCCGTTTTATATGGTAAGAACTGTCACGTTTCGTGCGCCATCGAAGGTGCGGCGATCTGCCCTTCTGATTTATCGTGACGTGTTGGAAATTTCTTTCGTGCCGTGCGTACGATGCCGCCCTTCCCGCTTTTTGCCTCGCGGTATCCAGTTGATTGCCGGTCGATCGTTTCGATGGAGAATCGAGGATGAGCTGTCGAGTGGATGAGACGCGCTCGCGAATGGAGCACGCTTGAAAATCGTCGGTTGTTGCATCAACACGCGAGCCCGTTCTTTGCGCTGCGAACAACGCATCTGCTCTTGTTACACTCGAGGCTTATTTATACCGGCGACGTCGAAATTGCATGCGGTTAAATGGATCGATATTCTCACCGAGATTCATTGATACTTCAATAAGCGCGATCCGCAATAATGACCCGATAATCACGTCTATTTGACAAGTCGAAGAGTGGCGAGTCCACTTGAGGCGAAATTATGATAGGATGTGTGGCCACGTGTCTTCCAGGCATAATTGGCGTGGTAGACGGTATATTTTCATCACAATATAAATTTATATTTATAGGAAATACATGAATCAACGTTTAACTACTCCTCTTGAGGCTCCTTAATATGCAATTTATGCACAAGAATGAATTTTACGAATGATGCGTCGCCGAAGGATATGAATAAACAATTTTAGAGATATATTACATATCAATTATTACATAAAATAAAGATGGGTTATTTTAGTTACAAACTTTAAATTACAATTACTATCTAATGAAAGTATACTTTGGTGATAAATTAACACTTATTTTTTAATGGATATTCAACTTTTTTACTGTCAGACGATTGTACTACAAGAAAAAAAAAGTGAAGTCATATGCGTCAGAATTCTCTAAATTTTATGGAATTGGCAGATCCATATAGGGACAGGCGTTCTTATGCAAACTTTACTTTACTTTTCTGGTAAATGAGCAATCGTCGTATAGTTATACTGTAAGGTAATTTATTCATTTACTAAAGTGAATATATAAATTATCATACATCTCCATAAAATTTATCGACGAGTATTTTTTCCCTTAATTCTAACAAAATTTACTTTATTGCGCGGTAAAAAATACAAATGCATGTAAAGCCTTGAAAGTTGTTCGTGGTTATCAGTTTTGAGAATAATATGATTTTACTGTAAAGTAATAATCATTTGAATTTAGATTTACTGTAATAGTAATATACTTTTTATCTTATATCTCCTGTATTTTTATTTCCAGACAAATAAAATTTGTCAAATATTTTGGTAAATATTTGGCAAATATAAATATATTTTACAAAACTAGTATTTTTACTAGTATTTTACAAAACTAGTATTTTACCTAACTTTTGTAAGGTAAAAATTACTAAATCATTTATCTTCATGTACAAGTAAGAAAATAAAATAAATGTTTAAATAAAAAATGTTACTCACATGTTCAATAATATATTCTTTGATAATAGGATATAATATAATATGCGCGAAGTTTGCTGTTCAACGATTCTAACTGTACACTAAATACGCAGTAGAAAATTATAGCGGGAGATAAAAAGAGAAAGACAGAAGGAGAGCAAATATAGCGTTGCAGTCGCTACCTACTTGTAATGCTACAATGTGGTACTCGTCAAACCTGTTCGAGTTGATTTTTCACCGTTGAATAAAATATCACCTACCGGATGTTGATGACAATGACGTAGTGATGTAAAACTTGCGATTCATATCGGTCAATCTAACAATTCGCTATTAATGTATATCTTTATAAGTCTATCTTCTTTTTGGAGCGACATAGAAGACTTATAGTTGATTCAGAAATATGTTTCAATGAATTACGGAAGTTAATTCAGTTAATGAAATATGTTCATCTATATTTGTGTGCTTTACAAAAAACGTGAAATTATGTCATGTAAACGATATGTCCGAAATTAAGCAATAATGAATAATTGTTTAGACCGATGTTGTCCAAGATTTGTAATTTTGATGAATAGTTTGATGGCGTTTGTGCTTATTGCCTTCTTTTTTCTTAATGGAGATAGAAAAAAGAAAGTAACAAACGCGAATGCACGTCAAACTAATGCAGAATTAGGATATGAGCACAGAGGAAACATGTTCTTTCCGTCAAGTTTCCTGTTTTAACACATGTCTATTGTATTTTTTTCGTCCGTATCAATCGGCACTGGTTGTCAGAAAATCTACTTTCTTTGTGCTCGTATCTTTACAAATATTGGACAGCACAGGTTTAAAGTAACCGATAAGAAATTATTTTATTGTACAACAGATGTCCTTTGGTCTATTTTTTTTTTTTAGATATTCTCGGTATTAATGATTTTTAAAGGAATATCATATGGTTTATTAGACGGAGAGAATTGTTTTAAAATTTACCCCGAAAATGTAGTAGTTGTGATACAATACAATATTTTAAAGATTTTTATCATGTACTTCAGTAAAATTAATGAAACTTATGTTATACTTTATTGTAGTTTTATTAACGAATGAGGGAAATATATTAAAATACTTGGAAATGTTGTGCCACTATCATATTTTCAAGGTAAATTCTAAGAAAAAATTCTCCATATGGATATATTTATATAGTCTATTAGATTATTAATTATATAATCTGTATATCACTGATGACCTACTTGACATTGGGCCTAATGTTAGGTGAATTTCAATGGAGGGAAGATTCATAACAATTAACGTAACAATAACTACAGCCACTGAATATGTAAATATCGTTACTGATTAAATAACCAACGAAATACATCTCTTGCCTTTCTCCCTTCATATTTGGACAAAATCAAAAGTAGTAAAAAGTGTTACCTAATCCAATGTGCACGATCGTAAAGATTTTCTTCGTTTTCGTGCGAACCATTTGTATTCCTTTCATGTTGTATGCGGGACCACTTCTCAGCATAATCTCTTGGAGCTTAGATCGAGTTGAGGAGTAAATTCTGAGGAAAGAGTAAACCGTTTTCTGCGTACGCAGCTCGTGTGCTCTAGACTAGTCTCATCTTGTTACTGTCTGTAAACCAAAAGTATCTGCACAGTCGGTGTTTTCGCTACGACGAGGGAATGTCAACGAAAACGTGAGCTCTCGCGTAAACATAATATGAAATATTCTGGCACTTTACGCTACGTTGTTCAATATTTTATCGAGATTCTATCGGTGACTTCAATGTGTTCTACAATCTCGCAAGTCACATATTTTTAATTTTTGGTTTAATATACATGTATCAGATTTTATTTGTAATCATTTCGAGCGAATCGTCTTATTTTCCCTCGAGCAAACGATATTAAATACATAAAGGACTAACCGCTGAGTGACTGACGCTATATACAAATTAATTTTGCACGCAATTTGCTTTAATTTTATTGCCTGTTCTTTTTATCAAAGCCGCAACTCGAATAAGTGACTTCCCTCTGACTGTTTCTCCGTTATTCCCAAGCAAGCATCTCTATTTTTAATCTACTTA
Organism: Acromyrmex echinatior; assembly: GCF_000204515.1. The sequence continues at coordinate 426,423 of NW_011627486.1, read as the reverse complement.
AAGGGAGACATTATTCCTTCGAGAAGTGGCTTGTGTTGTTCATAAAATTACGAAACATTTAATGAGCAGAGCGATTCAGGTGCACAATATTTTTTGTGTGGCAAACCGGTCTTAATTTTATCGTTATTTTATCTCAGTATCAATACGTATAACATAAATAGAAATTTTTTTAAATTGCATTCGAGTGATTGTAATAATAACAATATTGTTATAATGTTGTATTCTTGTTGCTATCTAATTTTATTTATTTCGACATTGAATGGAAAATTCAATATATTATCCTTAACTAACGTATTAGTTACATACTGTATACAGCGTACTTCAAAAGTTCATTCAATTAATGCGAAAATACAGCTGTTTCATCGCGAAATAGCTTTATCGGAATTATCGCCGAAATTCCAAAAGTTACCGTTATCAACCAGTAGAAAGTAGTATGTATGTGCCGACTGAGGAAGGGAATCGTTAGTCATCCCATTTCCATAACCTGAACCAGCGTTGCCTAGAGCGCGAAAAAATGGAATGGAGGTAGAGGCTGCGCGTAGGGGCGTATATGCTACGTGAAAAACGACCGGTTGCGTGGCAGAACCGGACGGTGGCACGTCCACTCACGATAAACTCATTCAAGGTACAATGACATGTCCGCCCGTCCGACGCTCCCGTGCCTCTGTGCGTGCGAGTTAATATATGCGACAATCGTTTTCTCCGAGAGTAATTCAGTCGTGTCGTTTATGGTGTTACGCTTCGATTTTTTTCAGATCTCGTTCCGGATCGCGTTCGTGTATGGGAACGCTAGCGGTTCTTGGTTCTGCGCAATGTATCCAAGACACCTTCGTGAATGTCAATCAATTTGCACGCATCTTACTCTTCCTTGAATCGAATCATAAATATAATTATAAATCGGTGTAATAACGAGAGGTTTCGCAAAGATTATCTCGTTAATTGCTGCGATAATTTGCGTAGGTTACGAAGATTTCCGGTGCTTTTGAGATTAATGAACGACTAGCGATTTTCGTGACTGCTCATGAATAATTCCATGATCTACGTAACTTGTCCTCGACAGAAACTCCGGTAAGCGTTCTCGCGTTGTTATCGCAAATACCCTTCCATCGTGAGTATGTATGCGAGTTAATATCTATGGTAGAAGCTCTGTCATTGCGAATTTTAGTTGGACATGGACAAAGAAGTCATTACGATGTTTAGTTACAATATGGTTACAATATGGTGATAAAGATATCACTTGAACATAAATGTGTCCCTTCGTGAACATGTTATCGTTCGCTACCATTTAGAGAGAAAGCTGCTCTATCTTGTAGCTATTGAATTACTCTTTTGCCATGCAAATTTTGTATATACCGAATCTTCTCAACTGCACGAACTATTATAGCTATGAATACTAAATCTTCTATTACAGGAAGGCATCTTCTTGAAGTCGTATATATATATACATATATATATTATTTTGCAGTAATAATAATATTAAAATGAAGAATAGAATAGAATTTATTTCTCTTTAGCATATCAAATTTTAAAATGTATTATAAATAAAATATAACTAGTGGAATTTGTGAATAATTTCTCATATGCTATACGTTTATTTTAATATTCCAATTCAACAGTTATTTGAAAAATGCCGTTTTATTTTTTATGATATACAAGATTAAATCTCAGCATATTTTTGAATGATCATCTATTTTGAAAATGTATTGAAATCAGTCCAAAAGTGCATTTATTCATTCAAGATCATTAATCATCCAAGCTTGTTATAAGTCGTTCTATTCTTCTTAATGACTAGCTACAACATCGAGTTAATGAATATCTATGATCCTATTTAAAACATAATTAATGATCTTGACATTGTGAAAAATCCTTGAAGGAAATTGTCTTCTTATCTCTTATCTTTGTTAGTTTGTTTCTCAGATATCTTCTCGTTAAAAAGTTTTATTATTAAAATATAATGCAATAAAATCAGAGGCTTTTTTTTTAAATATGTGTGAATTTAATATATATACATATATATAAATTTAATAATGTAACAATTTAGTCTGATTTTGTCTGATTCTCATAAAAGCGAAAAACTCAACTCAGCCAGTATTCTGTCGTGAAAAAATCTAATTTACTCGTAACTAATTATTGTCCCGTCCTGATTAATTGAAACCATATTAAAAAATCTTGACCGATGGATTCCCGTAAGTTGAGTACGTCCTCCGCATTTAAACTTTAATAAAGGCGGTGAAAATTATATATCAGTACTGGTAGTAAATATGTAATTATTAATAGCCATCAGGCACACGCATAATTATAACGAAAGCTTCGATAACGCTTTAATTGGAATCCTAATTGCGAGGACGAGTAAATGAAACCAGATACATACGAGCTGAACGCAGTTCGCTCGTCGATGACGACGTGGGGTCTATTTCTCGTGACGCCGTGAGGCAAAGTAGTTAGTACCGATGGGTAGGTAGTCAGTACATATCTATCCTAGATACACATTATCTGCGCGTGTTAATTTTAATCTATGAAATATAATATACCGATCGCTCTCGGGTAAGCATAATCCGTAAGAGTCGGCTGTAACGACTGCTACTGCCTGCCTAAAATGTCGTTACTCGTTATCTATCGAACGGACATGGTATGCCGGCAGTCGTTCGTAGAATTACTAACCGGATGCCAGTGCTAGTTGCCGGTGAGTCGGCGGGGAAAGAGCCGAGGAGACCGAGGAGGAATTTCTCGCGCGAGATTCCTTGGACGAGAGGCGAAACCGTAGCAAAGCGACTAAGACTCTTCTTTTTTTCCGTCCAGTTTTTTCTTCTTCCGTCCATCTGTTTATTCGTTCGTTCGTTTATTCATTCGTTCGCTCGCTTTCGTCTCACGCTCTTCAAAGCGTAGATTCTTATGAATGCTGCGAGTAAAGGAGATTAACCCGGTGGGAGCAGTGGGATGGATACACCCCGAGAGTCGATCGTTTCTCTCATGTTTGAGTGTTTGCACAGTAATTTCCGAAAGGGCTCTTTCATGGCGGTCGGGTAATATATCTTATGAAGATACTCGCGTAGTCTAACCGTAGTGATGGGCACGGCGGTTGCACCGTTCTTCCACGCCGGTATTGCGCGCGTATTCGTACGAGCAAGCGAGCGATTTTCGCCGGCTCGGCTCCGCTCAGCGCGGCGCCGCTCGATGCGCCGCGGATGAGCGTCGCAACTGAAGTGCACCGATATATATTCCGGACGAAGTTAACGCGAGTAGGCGTCCTCCGCTGATCATCCTCATGGAAACGTGCGCCTCACTTGATTTATATGCTTGATTTAGAGTGCTAATTAACGTGCCGACGGCAACGACGTACAACATGCGCCGAGCGCTTCGTGCGCACGTTTGTGATCGGTTCGTTTGATGCTGTACAACGTTAGACAAAAGTTTTGATGGTAAATTTGCTTACGACCTCAGAAAAAAAAAAACATGATTCAATTTGTGATCCAATATTTGTGAGTCAATATTTGGAAAATTCTTCTTTGACCGTTTTACAGTTTTATATACCAAATACACGATTGTTTTATACGAATATAAAACAAAAAAGATGGTACATTGTTTATAAAAAGAAAATTAAAAGAAATAGTGTTTATTCTCTAAGAATATGTTAAAATTGCATTAAATATATAAAAATAAATATAACGTCATCTTCTGAATAAAATCTAATGGTAACAGTATCTATGTTTATTTTACATACTCGCACGTACGCACGTGTACATACTTACAAGCATTATCTTCCTATTTTAATAGATTTATTCTTTTTATCAATTTATATGAGGTACACGTTTTCTAAAGAAGTACTATCATGTTACAATGTTGCTTTTATTTTATATCTTGTTGCTTTGGTATTCTTACCTTACTCCAGTTTGCTCGGCGAACGAGGAGGAAACAGCTTGCCTCACTTTTGTGAAGATTTGCTTTTTCTTACTGGCGCCGTAGAAAATGACCGCGCTTCCTCTTCTCTCCTCATCCTCTTTTTCTTGCCGCCTTCTCGATGTTTCAGCGTGGGAATAGAAGACTAGTTACCCTCACTTTCATACAAACATTAATCTTCATGACTTTCACTCTATGCGAAGGAATTTTTAGTTAAAAGAATAGCATATAAAATAAAGCGAGATATATGATGTATTATCTGAAAATTTGATCAAGCTGTTTTTTATAAATCGTATAGATATGATTGACTTAAAAATGCAAATATTTCAACGTTAATTTTTTAGCTTTTGTCCAAAATTTCATTTTTTTAGTTAGAGATGTTCAATGTTGAATGACTTACATTATAAGCTATTCTGAGATGTTCAGAAAGCATTTTTTTTATCGTTAATTTATGTTCTTATGAATGTCTTATGAAGAATATAGACATTTCAAAGTGCATTATGTTTTTTAACGAGAAATAAACAAAATGCTTTTGTTTAACATTTTTAGCAATTGTTAAGCAATTTTGTTTAATATTTCACAGCTTACTGATTGATATATTGTTATTTTCTGTGAAGTGCGTAATTTTCTTGTGTGCGTAGTTTCTTTCTTTTTGAAAATTACAAATTTTAGACAAAACGTATTTTCAAAATCTACTTTCAAAATTTCACTTTATTTTACTGCGCACACACACACACACACACACACACACACACACACACACACACACACACACACACACATACACATATGTGCAGTAAATAAAGTGAAATTTTGAGTATAATCAATTAACGCTTTCCGCAATCAATTTATAATGTCACTATTTTATGTTGGTCAATGTAAAAATAATGGATCTGCATAATTTATTATAAATGCATTCCTACGTTGTTCGCTAATAGCAATACCGGTGTACAGGCAAAACGGTACAACCAAAGAAACTTAGTAATATTTTTAAAAGCATATTTTTCAAAATAACCTGTTAATACTGTACATTACTCGAAATGGAAGTTATTACCACGGCCATTAAAATTATTTAAACGTTTTATTTGAAATATTATATTGATAGATCATAACTTTGAATAAAATATAAACCTAAAAAAGCAATTAACTCCTACTTTGTAACGATTTTGATAACGATGTAACAGCGATGTGACGATGACAAGAAAAAATGATTTAATCACAAGCTGTTTCTTAGTAGATGAAAAATTATATAATTGATTGCTAGTTATAATTAATTTAATTTCACAGAAAACTTTAGTAAACTTTATGAAAAAGGGCATAATGTTGTATAATATAAAAACAAATCTAAAATATGCAAATTATTATTTGCTTACGTAATTAATTTTCTTTTTCTTAATTGTTTTATTTTTATTCTTGTTGACAATGAGAACTTCCAGAAAAAGTTTTTAAAAAAATTTATCTTCTGTTAGGAAACAAATATAGCAATTACGCGGTGTATTACGCATTTGTACGCGTCGTTTAACCGAAAACTACGATCGAGACGCGTTACAAGTCATTGAAATCCACGTGACGTGCCATTCGGTCGCGTAACACTACGCAGCAGCTCTATGTGCTCGTAAATCGAGCGGAAGCTTTTGTGAATCTAGTGACATGGGATCGGCCCAATTCGATGGTGGTAGTGGCGGTGATAGTGGAGGTGCAACCGACAAACTGCGACTCGTGCATACATTGCGAGCACGTTATCGCGCGCGCGTCGAGCGAATGGTTTTGGTCGGTTGATGATGGTCTGTAGAGGGACACGCGGCTGTGGGAGCACAGCCATTTCCAAGTGGCTTCGACACGGCCTATTGCACGTCACATTATCAGCGACAGACATCACGCGGCGTACGTATTACGCGTGTCATATTGCGGTCCAACATACGAATGACAGACGAAGACGGCGTTAATTGCGTGTAGGCAAAGCAACCTGTGCTTGGATGAGGCCTGGCTTTGGAAAGGGTCGACAAGCGTATACCTGCGGGCTGTTTCCACATTCGCGCATCACCACCACGATTGGGTCGACACCATTTAACCGGCGGCTACCGTTGCTACCATCAGCATGTCGGCAACTTGCAGAAACTGCATAGTGGAACTATGCATACAAGTTGTCGTATGCGTATCGATTTTGTAACAATGTGTACGAAATATGTACTCACGAATCAGCATCTCCCGCGTTTCCGTTTAATTTGGTTGCTCGTAGAATTGAAGGTGAATAGCGAGGTTGGAATTTACGTTTGTAATGACCTCTCTACTGCACACACATACACGCATACATATTTAGAACATGTAGCTTTTATGCCCGCAATACATAATGTACGGATGATGAAGGTTGCCCATTCTAATCGATGATTTCATGTATGCTCATATACTAACATACACGCATACATTTCGTCTCTTCTTCTTGTGTTTCCCTTTTTCTTTCTTTCTTAACCTTCTTGTTTTCCATTTTAGATTAATCTCGGTCGTTCATTGAATATTTTTCCACGTTTTTCTCATTCCTTTTCTCTTCCCCAGCTTTCTCCTTGGTCAGGGAGATCGCACCACTTCTCTAGCCTTTGTGTTTACTTTTCGAATCAGCGAATTACCGAAGCCGTCTAGTTTCACTCTACCTCCACCGGCTGTAGAGTGAAATTGATAGATTCGAGCTTCGCATTTGTGCTGGGGCATCCCATTTCCATATCCAAGTACCTACTTCCATCTCTAACCTCGCTCCCTATCCCGAAACCGCTCGATTCGTAGTTCCTCCGCTCTTCTGGTTAGCACGACAAGCTGAACATCACTCGAATCCTCGATGGAATCCCTATGAAAGTCTCCCTCTCTCTCTCTCTCTCTTTCTTCTCCTTCCGCACCCTCCTCTCTCTGTCAACCGCTTATCGCCTTCGCAAGCTCCAACATCGTAAGGTTCTTGATATGAGCTGCATTGAGAGCAGATGCGGTTGATTCAGAGAGGCTGTGCTGGCGAAACCAATGAGATGGAGCTCGTCGTCGGCCAGGTCGATCTAGCAGAGTCGCGATCTCGATGATTGAATTTTGTCGTCGACCGCGGCCGTTTGGAGTGTGATCTTGTTTGGGCTTGAGAGAGGGTTTAACTTCGAGCACCCGCTGTCTGTCAGTTTTCGAAATTGACAAGCAAAGTTCGGGATTAAGTATGTTCCGATTGATTCCTACATAACTTTTTCTGGCAGGTCATCATCTGAAAAATTTGCGATTTACTTCTCTTTACTTATTATATAAATTATCGTAACAATTATATAGAAACATAGTTTTCTTTATTTTTATTAAATTAATAAATTAGTATAAAATATTAATAAAATATTAAAATTATTCATTAAAATATTTCATCTTGTTCAAGTTGATAAATTCGTATGGAATACATTATGTGCATATATGTGTGTATATGCATGTGTGTATACATACACATATTTACGAGTAACAATTAATCAACAAACAAATTCTGCAAATGAATCAGCGGATTTGTGCTATTTGTAATTAACAATAATAATACATATTGGGTTCACGCATTTAATACGTTCGGATTTAAATCGTCCACACAAATTAACTGTCGCACGCGTGTTATAACATCTATTATTACTATCTCATAAACCGTATGAAACAAATTACATTTTTTGTACGATACTTTTATAAAGAAACTATTAGTTAATTAATTTAAATAATTTAAATTAAAGATTTGAGTCTGAAATTTGAAAAAAGAATATATCTAATTATTTATTAAAAGAAATTAAATGGAATTATTGACTCTTTTTCTGTAATATTATAGTTTCACAATAATGTGTTCGTCTCGTAAATGTAAAAAAGTCGATTCAGATTCTGTTGTATACAGTTTTGTATGTGCCTTGCACCAAATTGCTATCCGCGCACACACACACACAGATGTATACACAATCAACAAAATCAACAACCTGTGGATATTTGGCAATCTGCTTTGCCGCGCGAACGAGGGTTATAGTAAAACAGCGAGGACGTGGTGGGCGAGGATCGACGCCAAGAGTGGCAGTGTAAGGGCGTGTGAAAGACGAGAGAAGGAGGGTGATATATATTTCGAAGCTATCTCAGGAGCGGTGTATTACGGGTACAGGAGATATCGTTGAAAACGATACGGCTGCATGCATGCATCTACAAGGTTTCCTTGGCTTCGCATATCGAGCTTCGTATGCATTGTATATATTGCAACGTACGGCACGCGCGACTCGGAGAGATGCCGGAATTTATCTTCACCCGAATTTCTCTATTTCGCATAGAGACAGTTACGATGGACACGCATTTATGACATTTGTACGGCCGTCACTCACGCGAAGTCCTCTCGTGAAAGCCACCGCCATTACAATGGACATCTCGATTCAAGTTGACGTATATCATGTAGTCCAGTTAGAGATGGCAAACCATAGTAATAGGTACGTATGTAATGCGAAACTCCTGCTGTTACCTGCGTTAGATTAGAGCAATTGCAGTTCATACATACGCGTTAATATATATGCACTATCTCATTTCCGAGTTGGAAACATTGTGAAAGGTACATGAATGATTTTCTATTTATGTCTTATCTAGCTAGTTTAATGTAACACGACTCGCTTAAGCTTTTTGATACATATAAGATATTTAATATTTATAAGATTTTAAATTTGTTTCACGCGCGGTATTATGTACTGTTAAACCGAAAGTGATTTAAATTTAACAATAAGATAGCGCAAAACGGTTTGTGCTATTGTTACCATTAAACGCGCAGAGTGAATTGTACCGGTCGCGTTTTAAACGCGGTCTCTTGTCTCTCGCGACGAGCGCTTTTCGCTGTTTAAAAGACGTAAAAGTCACCTCATTGTAATACAGATGCCGCAGTCCGGAGCACTTTGTTTACGCGGAGACTTAAGCGAGAGTAATTTAGAAACCACTTGGAAACGTCCCGGCACGCTTCGGCGAGCAGCGTGGAATTAGCAAACCGAGATTTCAAGTGCTGAAATAGTCACCCGGGGAACTGCGGTACGTACCGACTTTCGTCGTCCGCCACCTCCGACCCTGTCTTTCGAGCTCCCTTAACGGCTGTTGAGGCGAAATGAATAATCCTCACGCGAACTCGCCGGAATGTAAGTCGACGCAAACGACAAGTGCACTTTCGTCGCGGGGGTTGCACGATTAAGTTTTAGATCCAGAGGTCCGTTAATCCGCTTGCGATAACTTTTATTACAACATCTGACTTTGCATATTCGTTGAAAACTCTGCTCAATAACTGGGTTACGCCATGCTATGCGCGATATTCCGTGCAATACAAGTCTTACACGCTGGGGTATAACGGGCCGCGTCGGATTCGGGCGACAGGAATAATTACACGGTACTTTGTTAAACTGTTAACATGGAAATAACGCGGGAGTGGATGCAGCGCTGTCTCGATTGCGCGATTAAATATGCAGGCTGTTTCAGAACTGTCGGTGCTTCTCTCAACTGGTAGAGGATACGCCCTGTAAAGAATAGCGATTGTTGCCATAATAGGATGTCGGTGATTTATAAGTAATTTAAAATAAAAATATCTCGGTGAATCAAACTTTAAACAATACATAATATATATAATATTGTCTTACGTACATTCAGGCAAATCTTGCTTTGAAAATAATTAATTTCAGATTTAATTTAAAAAATACTTAATATCAATTACGAAAGTACAAAAAATATATAGTATCTAATTAACTTGTTTTAAGAAAATGAGAAAATTAATTTGATTAAATTAATATTACAATGCATTTGTATAAACACTGCAGAAATTCTGCAACATTTTAATTTTATATTAAGTTGAAATTTTATATTAGCAGTTTTCCCATTAAAATTTCATGTTTATGCATCATCCTTGCCAGTACATAGTAAACTAAATTATTAATATTATAATATAATAAATAATTATATGGTTATCATGTTATCAACTGTATTTAAAAGAGAGTAAATCACATATTTAAAATATATAAAATAAGCAAACAGATATTTTGACAATGGACGTATGGATTTTGATTAAAGATTAATAAAATTGTTTACCTTTATGGAGTATGTATGACTGAAATTATACTCAGGCATACATGACAAACAGTTAAATCGACAATCGTAAAATATAAATCCAATTATGTGCATTTCATTTCTGCATCAACGTTTTTGTTTATCTGGATATTGATTTTCTTTTATAGGTGCGTATATCAGAATACATATACAACTGTACCCGATATATATTGAGAAACGATTTCCTTGTAATTTGGATTATTACATTTATTGAAATTTCTCAATATCTTGTAGTGATATTTAGATCATCATTTTTCTACAATATTATTCTGATGATAATACTCGAGGGACTCTAACAGACCCACAGAGAGTTCCTTTTACCGCGTGTGCAACGATAACGATAAGCTGGTGATAATAGCGCCAATTCTACATGACGGGATCCTCGCGGGAGAACAACCTCTCGGTGAGATCGCGACGAGCACGAACTGGCGCGTAATACTCTGAAAACTCGGTGTAATTTCTACCGTCGTGTCCTTCGTGGCAATTACGCTCGTACGTCCCCACGCGTGAATCTACGGAGAAAATAGAGTGTTCGAACATTTATCGTTATCACTACTTTAGTAAACCAACTTAATTCTCTCGGTTGTGTGAATGACCATGTATTTTTTCGAGGAGATTCGAAAGAGAAGGGTGAAGTACCAACAATAATTTCAAATAGTCTTTTATTTTTTTTGTCATTCCGCTCTCTTTTTATATTATCATTTAGAAGCGTAAAAGAACTATTTGGCGACGACATTAATGTCGGAATGTTGCGAGTGGGAAAATCCATCTCGTTGACCACAGCTTCGCACTGTTCTGCAATTAGAACCGGAGAGCGGAAGAGCTCTGGAATGTCTGGCATCTTTTTGCTTGATGATAAAAAAAAAGTGTCGACTCAGTACGAGCCCTGTTTGAGTATTTATTGTAACTTGTATCTAGTGTACCGCAATAATGGCTAATCTATATATGTAGTTATATTAATTAACTCTTATGTGGTTCTTTAACTTGTTGAAAAAGCAATTTCAATCTAGGCGTGATATTACAGAAGGAGAAGTTTGCCTGTTTTTATTATGCGCGTTTTAACATTTGACAACATGTCATATACAGATATTAATTACAGTAAATATTTTTCCGATTAAATTAAAAGGTTTAATAATGTAATAAAATTACAAATTAATAAATTAACATGGTATAAATTTTGATATACGATAATAATATCCTGGTGGACATTTTAGACACTTTTATTAAAAAAAAAAGAAATAAGATATTTCAATTTTATATATATAATTAGAGAAGGAATTATAATTATTAAACTTTGTAATCTGTTGCTATGTATGGCACGTTTCAGGCATGAATTCAAAATGTACGTGTATGATATTAAATGCGTGTAGACATCATTAACTGATTAAATATGACTGACCATTAGAATGATATAATAACACAATTGCGCACTAACAAACATATTGTACGTATAACAAAGAAACATAATTTATGCAGTAAATACGGGAAGAATAGAATCATATGTTCAGCATGTACATGGGATTGTTACATTATTAAAATACTGTTAATTTATTCATTTAGTCGAATGTTTGGTTTTATTTTAATTTACTTTCGAACGAGTTCTTAAAGATCCATTTAAAAGTTTTATACTGTTCCAGTAATTCGTGAGAGATTCGTCGTTGCCGCACGCGTAAAAGCATAATAACAGTTGTTCGTTAAATAGCATGATGCCAGGTGATAATTAGAGCTCACACGTCGAAACCTTCACGCGGTTCTTGAAGGGATGGCAATTATACTTAACGCGCATCGAATACGGCCAACATTTTGAACGAAAATGCACGCATGTACCCGCATCTTGAGAAGCACGATTTATTCTGATAGTGAATAATAAAATCGTTACAATTTATTGATATTTACTTTATATAGATTAAATTTTAAATCAAATACTTATTTTTTTTTATTATCATAATCTGACGATTATGATTTTATTATACATTTATTCTTTTGTGAAATTCAATTTATCAAAAGTCTGAATTTTATTTATAGTTACAAATCCGTTAAGAAACTTCGATTTTTAACTAACACATCTAATCGCTACGCTTTTTGAGAAATAGAATCTGTTTTCTAGAGAGGGAGGAACGCAGGACGTATCTAGAATACCCTGTATATATTCTTTTATGACCGCGTTTTATTATTCTGTAAGCTGGCATGAGCACCTAATAGACATAACGCGGGGTTTTTCATTTTTCCCCTATTTCAGCCTAACACCGTAAATGCGATATCATAAAACGTATGGTATTATATCACCGAATTCCTCCGTTTTTCTCGACAAATGTGAATTCCGTGCATGCGGACGTTGCAACTGTTGAAATCGATGATAGAACAGTGTTTCTAGTCTTATTACAATAAAACTTGAATTTATACGTTCAAACATAGTTACAAGTTGTAACGAGTTACATGAATAAAACGAAGCGAGGGTTTTTGTTTTACTTATTTGAAGAAAATGTTTCGAAGAGCATGAATAAAGATAGTCGAGCGTTTATAGTCTATACTTAACATAACTTAACTTAAGAGATTACCTTTCTGAAAGAGATTTAGTCGATTTACCGTGCAAATGTATGAATAAATAAATAACTTCGTTATCTACAAACACAACATTCATATGATTTTACTCTATATTTTTTTTATTTATTCATGTATAACTTGGTGGGATGCAACTCGACAATAAGATGAGTGTATTTGGGTTATTCATTTTCTCTTTAATTTTGTTCTCTTTTGATAAAAGTTGATTTGATAAAAATGCTCGAAATTTTGATAGCTTTAATATACTGAATACACAAAACGATGACTTTTAAGATAATTATTGAGATTAATATTTATTGGATCTATAAACTTTTGAGAATCTGCTTCCGTAATTCCCTGTTATTTTTCGCAAATGACTAGTATGTCAATTACTTGAATCTTTTAAAATACATCGACGTAGAGGATCACTCGTATCTCACTGGTCGTGGTTGCGTTCACATGAACCGTTTTCAAACTGAGAGTCTACTAGTGTTTGGTCCTTGTAACACCATCAAAAGTTTTATGCACGTGGAAACGCGCGCGCGGGCACATTGTTACAGAGAGAGGAAAAAAAAAATCTAGTCGAGAACCCGTTGGGAACGCATCGCGAGGTGAGGATTTGCATTCGAGCCACGTAAATGCGGGAAATCCTTTGTACCGTAATCCCGTACGCGCGCGTTGGACGCAGGATACGAGTGCTACGACTGTGCATGGGGATAAACTGGAGGAATCGATTCGCGTCCATCAACAGCTTCCGGTTTGTCGGAACGATCCGTTCTTCGCGTTCGAGCTTCATCGTGGTCGATGGGGAATTGTCATTGTGACCTCAATGTTGCTGCTTGTTATAGCACCGCATTATATATCGGATATCCTTTGGGGTAAATCGTGTTATGTGACTTCCTACGTTGCCTATTTCATTAATCTTTGTCGCGATAATTATGGAATAGAACACACTATCAGTTTTTATTCGTATTGTTAAAATTTACGAAGGTAATTTAGTGGTCATATGTTTAATTTTTATTTATTTGTACGATTTATTTAAATATTTACGAATTTAAAATTGATTTTGTTTCGATAAATGTCATTTTTATTACATCGTTGTTTTTTACTTTAAAGTAATGTTGTTTATTTTAGAAAAATTTACGACTTATTTTAAGATATTCTTGTGATATTAATTTTCTATTAGTTATTAAAAATATTCTAATTTTGTAATAGAATTTACTATGGAATAGTAAATAACTTCTTTTAATATGCATCTTACGCTACTTTAATAAGTAATATAATTCAATAAGTAATAGTGCCAACCATAAATTTACCGTTTCTAATAAGCAGGGATAAAATTTAAACTTTCTCGATTACTTTAGTAGTACGTAAATATGGTTTAAAATATGGTATAAAAAAAAGACTATCCAGGATAAAATAAATTACTATCGCAAATTGGAGTTTAAATCGATTATCGGTGTGGTTAGAGCAGTTTTAATCATAGTACTCGCTTTCAGCATTTTAATTAATACGTTCTAATGAAGCTTGATAAATAATACAGGACTTTTATGTCTCTCCTCGGAAAAATGAAAAGAAACTTTTTTTTATTTTAAATGTATGATTTTAATAACTCGAAAAAATAATTTGTCGTTTATTTTGCGATGATTTAATTTTATTTTTCTGATTTACATGTATATTAATATCAACACGATTTATTAAAGTCATACAATTTTGCCTTATTCGAAACAACTTGGGAAAAGATAACATATTAATTTATATAAATAATTTTTCGATTAAAACGAAGATAGATTTTATTTTTAAAGATGAGTTCTAGCACGTGAGAGATTATTAGTCGAGTTCAATTTAAATACACAAAATAGAATAATCGGTATTTATTTTACACCCGTTATAAGCATTACACGTTAAAAGTTTTGTGGCTTTTGACAGTTGCTTTTGCGACCTAAACATCACGCTCGATCGCTTTGTTTATGTACGCGTATGCGCAGCGTGATCAGATAAACTCGGCAACGGTACGAGTCACTCCGTACGTCGCATAAGTCGCATTACCTTTCGTAACGCACTTACGACAAGCACGAGCAGACATTAAACGCAATCTTCCTAATATACTTATACAATTAGCTTGATTAGCTTATTAATGCGATTATTTCAATCTTATATGATTTGTAACAATGGTAAGCGAATATTTTACACGATTTATAGAACTCGAAATGCGAATCAAATGTGGATTGAAGCGATAAGAGAAGGGACTTTATGTTATCGTTTTATCTTAACATTTATTCGTAGGTGTAATTATTTGTGAATGATGTTTCACAATTAAAATATTGTTATTTGAATTAAAATATATTTTACATAGCACTTTTACAATATCTCGATTTTTTAACAACGCGGAGAATACGAAATATATTAGGTGTTGGAATTAATTCGTAGCGTTTTTTAATGAAAGAATGTTATTTATTTCATATGAGCATTAAAAAATACATTAATGAAAGTACTTCCCATCACTTGTAAAACGCTACGAATTAATTCCAACACCTAATATAATTGTAATTCATAGTTTAATATTTGTTAATTGAGTAATGTAAAATTGATATTTGTGCGTTTTAAAATTCTTTACGTTTGAAATTCATTTGTAATGCTAATTTATGAGATGAATTTATGAGATTAATTGAGTTATAATTTTGTGCGGTTCTATTTTTTTCTTATTATTTTTTTCTTCGTGATAGTAAAATAATTGTTACATATATACTTTTGTCACAATTTGTGCTTTTAATGTTGGAAGTGCTGCGTGAGTATCGTATTCTCATGATCAGTCTATATGGTTTTGGTTAATCGCGTTTTTGCGAGTGTTGCGTTATGTTAAAATAATCGCGAGGAATCTGAAAGGAAGACTTGAAAGAAGTCAGACGACAGCGGAGCAATTTTGAAGTAAGTAATATAAATATTTTCATAAAAATCATAGACAATTGGGAATTGGCGCTGTAGACAGTGCGCAGTTTTTGTTTATTTAAATTAATTATATATTATATCATTATTTGTACATGTTTCGGCTAATTTTTTAGCCTCCTTCAGCAAATTTACAATATATGTTCCAACACGTAGATTATTCATGTATCTTATAAAAGTCAATATTACGTATTATCCACATATAAAAAACTGCGCCGTTTACAACACCAATTCCCAATTGCCTGTTTATATGACTTTTTTGAATTATTTTGGAAATTTAGTTAAATATTTTAATTATTTATAATTTTTTAATGAGCACAATCAATTTTTAATTATTCATTATTTTGAAGGCATTGCCATAATCTGATATATTTTTATTTTACAGTTCAACGTTGACTCTACTGCTGCTATCGAGTGAGTAAATTATATTTTATTTGAAGTAACAGTTTTATAATAAAAAGGAGGTTTTTGTAAGATGTACGTAAGATATATATGCAAATGTATGGATGTGTTAATATAAGTACGATCGGATGAATAAATATATATAACATTTTGCAAATCCATTGTCCTAAAATGAATAGATTAAACAAATTAATTTCAATACACTGAAAAAGAGTCTGGTTCTAGCCATCAGTGTCGAGTGAAATAATTTCAACTGTACAGAGAATAAGATTAATTTGAACTGCAGAGTTATATTTGTTTCATTGAAACAAATTTAGTTTTAAATGAAACATATTTTGTTTAATCACAAAAATTTAGTTTTAATGTAAATAACATTCTTAATTTGGTTCAAACATCCATTTGATTGGACTATTCCAAAGCATGAATTTATTTAATTTAAAGAAACCTTTTTTTAATGATCACTAATTTAAAAATGTTAATATATAATACTTAAATGCACTAACTTTACAACTCCTATTTATCCCTATTTGTCGATAATTTGTTTTTGCATTATTTTGAAACGAAATAAAATGAGCAAGATATGATCGAGATACAGCAAATGTTTTATTAGAGCCGAATATTTTATGAAGATTAAAATTAATGGTCCATAAATCAATAATATCATTTAAACTAAAATTAATAATAATTTATTATACATAAACATGCAATAGATTTTTAACTCGAAAATTGTTGCAATTTTGTTAGAGTTTTTAATTGAAATAAATTGCAAGAATATCTCTAATAAAATATATGGTAACTATGAAGTCATTCTGTACATATGCGTATGATTTCATTTCTTCCAAGAAGCGTTGAAGTTTAAGAGCCAGCGACATTCATCTCCCTAAGCAATTTACGCGTTCGGGGTTTAGGAGGACCGGAAGCTCTCGCTTCCTGTTCATCCTTGCCCGCCCTTCGAGTTTCCCAGGGTGCGACAGCTGAAATTAATTTCAGCCGATTCAATTAAAGCTTGGACGGCGGTTCGCTTTCTGTGAAATTCAAAGCTACCGTTGGACAGCTATATGCTCATAAGTGAAAGACGTACTATCGTGATCAAGGAGAACCTCAAGAAGAAGGATATTCATAGAACGCTGTACCGTCTCTTCTATCATTTTAACTATTATGTATTTCAGTTTCCATATTATATTCCATTTATAATTTTCCATTTATAATTTTAATTAAAAACATTTATTTCAATAAATAAAATGTGTCTGATCAATTATAATACCAAATTTTATAAAATATTCGAAAAATTAAAACTAACTTTTATTAACAAATATTGAAGATTAAATAATATTTGTATGATGTTTTTATATACATTTTTTCACAATTTAAAAAAATGTATTATATATGTTATATACGTATAAATAGCTTAATTTATTTTTTATTATATTTTTTATGTTTCTATAAAATAAATTTGTTTTAATTTAAATTAATATTGTGTGAAAGCAAACTTTATGTTTAAAGTAACATATAAATCTTTATTCGTCTATTCGTATTTTCAAAATTAATTGATGAAAGATGTCTATTTTTCAAATATTTATTATTTAACATCTAATTGTGTTTATATTTTTTTTAAAGAAAAAGTTAGAATTAAAAAATTTACAGATAAATTGATCAAATATACTTCCTTGTGTATAATTATTCATTATTAACTTTTCAGAATTAATTTTCATCAAAACAGATACATATAGTGGCATAAATCCATGAAGTATTAAATCCAATTTATTCGTGTACAAGTATCATGTTTTCATTTTATACTCAATTATAAATGATATTGTGTTTTACGTTGTACACGATAATTAATATTATTCGCATGATCTGTGTTTTCTGCATTGCTTCATATGGCCTTATTTTGATTATATGAATAATATAGAATGTGATATAATTTAATCATAAATTAAAATTCAAAGTTTGATAAGTAAAATTCTATGATATTTATGCATATTCTGGAAATGTGCACGCGAATGGTTTCAATCACTTGATTTTATTTATACACAGCACAATGGTTAAATTACATACATGATAACAGTAGCTACTTATCTTCAATATATGAAAAATTATATGAAATTGTTAAAAAAATGTTAATTTATTTGATAAAATAGCAGTAATTTGTATTTTATTCGTTAAATTTCTCTCGTGCTTAATGAAAACAAGAATTCGTATGAATAATTATTGTGAGTGAGTGAATTTGGCGTACATGTTTCCGTGATAATTACATTAAATGATCTAACGAACTATGAATGGCACGCTTATTATAAACCAATCGACCCAAATTAAATTGGTCAATCGACTTTTTAATCTTGGTAAACTCTCTGCGTTTAATATATTCAAAGTTTTGAACCGGCTCTGTTTATAAAACCGATAATCGTTCATGTATATCATGTTGATTAAAATCATTATACTAAGCATTCATATTATAACGTTATTAAGTATATTGGTATACATAATTAAACAAATTTTTTATCCGTATTAATAAATTTTTTAATAGTGTTTTGTAATATATAACATTCTCGTAATTTGCCTTTAGCATTATCGGAGATTAAATATTGCATAATATAAATATTAAATATATCTTAGCTTATTTTATTCTGTTCATTATTACTCTAATGTAAAATATAATTACAGCATCTCACTGCAATTACAGCATATTTATCGCTTGTTTAATGATAATGTGTAATAAACTGTTAAAATTTCCCGAAAGCGATAATGGTAATAGATAATTATTAAAACATATGTTATACATTATTTCTATTACATTGGTGAAAAAACGCAATTAAAAAAAAAACTAATCCAGTAATTGGTGCGATACTTTAAACTCGGTAGGGAATTTTTTGTAGTCGAATCTCTTGTACCTTTGTTTTATTACTGTACGAGAATTCTATAGTTAAATGCTCTTGTAAATGTTGCAACATCCATTATGCGTACATGTAGACGCATATGTGGAAACACGTATTTGCCTGCTTTATTCCAATTAAACTCGATTCAATTAATTCATATCATTTTTCGTTTAAAACTTGCGCAAACCGCCGTGCTTCTCGTCAAAGCTACCGCCGGAGGGGCAATGTGCTTATAAGCAGTGGACATGCAATCTAGACGGAATAGCTATACCTCGATGCGTAATTAAAGAGCTGTGCGAGTTTCTTTTTATTTTCCCATCGCGATCTGACTGCGATTGAATATTTTTTATGTTCTCTAGCACTTAACAAATCTACATAAAATGGATATATCTCAGTTTCCGCTAGTCTAATAAGCGACTTTAATCTAATGAAATTTAGTTACATTAATTTAAATATTGCTACAATTAATTTATACGGCAAGGCTAACTCGTAATGTCTACTTTTATATTTTATGTTTACACGAATGTGGAATCTTAATACAATAAGTATTTATCCTGCATTTATACATTATTAAAGTCCACTTTAAAATTATTCTTTTGAATAATGGATATATCATTAAACACACAAGAATTTAACGGAATAAATATCAAATATAATTCATTAATGTTGTTGTATATAACTATACATATTATTTTTATTTCAATATATTTCTTTTATAATTATTACAATTTCAATATTAATTTTATTCTTGCTGCGGTTAACTCAAATTACAATTTAATTTTATATTACGATCGAAGATAAATCGATTAAAAATTTCAAACTATAATATAATGCTTCGTGTAAGTTACACAATAAGTATAATGTATATGATTACTGTCTCTGCTCATGTTTGTATTTATTGTATTGAATAATCGAGAATATACAATAAAACAGGATATTCACGCATGATTTTTTACTTTATAAATTATTGAAAATATCACAAAACATTTCTCATATGAAATAATATGAAATAATTTTAAATTCTACATTTCTTTCTTATTTTTCCATGCAGAATCATCTTCTTTTTGGTTGTGTCACGATTTTAGAGCATCCTGCACGATGATATCGTAAGATGTAGATTTTCGTGAAAAATAATTGGATATTTGAACTCTTAATTTAAAATATTTATCCAGATACGCTGTCTTACTTAATTTCATTGTACTTGTAATTCGTTATCCAATTAGGACGAATAATTATGTTAATGCCAATGCTCTTTGAAATAAAGCAATAAAAGAACAGTGGCGATAAATGCCATGGCTCATATGCGTCTTTTAAAAATGCATAAGTATGAATTTTATGCGTCCCAGTTCGTAAAGTCCGTTGCGTTGCAACGCGCATGCTATCCGCACCCATATTGATTTGCTCTCTCTTTCTCTTTTCCTCGCGAGCACCGAGAGAAGTTTAAAGAGTATCCTAACACGTTGTATTCAATCCTGTATGTTTGCGTCTCTACGGCCTTTTCTGTGAGCAAAATGCACGGATGTGCATCAAGCAATTTACGCCTACTCGGACTACCTGAGTTAATTCGTTGCATCCGCATCGTTCCTTTTTAATTTCCTGCAAAATCCACTAAAGGACAAACTCGAGCAAATTAGAACTGTTTCGCTATGTGTCCTATATATATAACGTGAAATGTACTATCACGTGCATACTTTTACCTGTATACTCGCTTCCTAAGTACAGTTCGCTGTGGACAGATCCAGGAAATCTATTTTCCTTTCATTTTGCCTACGAATTAAATCTAATCCTCAGGATGTGTGTCATCTGTATCTCCCGACAAATGAGAATAGGTCTTTTTAGAGATTAAATGTCTCTGGTGCTAGCATATGTGATAACATAAGATAAATTACATGCGTACAATAATTATGCGTTATTTATATTACATTACCGCGTTGTGGGTACTCGTACTCGTAACGGTAATAGAAATCTTTGTGAGAGATATAATAGAAATTTAAACTTATCTTCATGGCATCGAGAAGATTATTTCTTAAAATATTTTTACACGATGTTAATTGTTTATGAAAATTATACTTTACTGAATAAATAATTGGATAGGTTCATACGTAATAGATACAAAAGAAACTTCTTACAGAAATATAGCATTTATTTGTAGGTGATTTTAAAATATATGTACACATATATATATATACAGGAATTGTAGTAATTTTTCCATGATGGTTTTCTTTCTATTCTACACAGAACAGGTATTAATTACTAATTTTCCTTCACATTCTCTAGATAAAGAGAATCCGAGTCTTTGATCCTTTCGCTTCATAAGTGAACTAGATAACTGAAACGCTAAGAGAATCTCGTGTAATTTTTTTCTCCTCCGACGATGATCCATACTTCCGGGAAGTTATGCATTTAACGAGCGCGCTCATCAATCTATCAACCGCTTTGTGTTTGCGTTTTCATGTACATCTCAAGCTGCCATGTCATGCTCGATAACATATAATCGTACCAGTTGTCCATTATTGACTATTTTCCACATGGACTGATGACTGAATGTTGAGTCTACAATTTCTTGTGGTGAGGTTACTCGAACACATTGAACAATGCAAAAAGTATTTATTAATATTTACTTTCTTCAGTTCTTAATTACTAATTTTCTGTATCCTATGCCATGTATTACGTTATTAAAATAAAAATAAATTGATGAAAATATAATAGTGAACATGTAGCTTGAATTGGTGCGAAAAATTAAATATTGATTAACTGTCAAACTCAGATATTTCGTGAATTGTTCATCTTAATCCAACTCATTTCTTTGAAAATACATAAGTAAAGGAATAGATATATTAAAGCAATTTTTTTTGATCAATAAAGGTTTATTTTGATCGTTTTAATTATTAAAAATAATTAAAAATCTCTAAAAGGTTTCACATAACTATTTGAAATAGTGCTTTCTTGAAAAACTATACTCTGAGTAATCAATTTTATCTCATTATTGCGGAACACTTGCTGATGGAATCATTGATAAAGTCATTGATTTTGAGGAATTAATTTATTTATTAAAAAAAGAGACTCGTGCCTTAATACGAAGAAAGTATTAAGCACACGACTTAAGAACGTAACGGACGATAGAGGCCAACGTGAAACAAGTACCGAAGTTCCGAAATGCTTTCCCTATTGGCGGACAAGGAAACTTTTCCGCGGCGGAGTCCTGCGGGTAAAGTTTATCATTTAGGACAAAGGTTCGCCCCGGGTGGCGTACTCGCGGAGATTCTTCGGCGGCGACGAGATTCGAGAGAAGACTTCGAGAGACCAAGGTGTAGAAAGAGAGGGTGGTACGGACTAGATAGATGGGAGAGAGAAAGAGAAGAGCGCGGCATACGCTCCTTAGGGGGCCTGTAGCAATGGGGTAAACCTCAACAGATAGGAAACGACCCTTCTACCCTTCCTTTTTAACGTCGGATGCCGTAGTTTCTGTTAGAAATCTTTTAGGATGAACTCTGCAGGAAACGA
Source organism: Acromyrmex echinatior (assembly GCF_000204515.1). The sequence goes on along the minus strand of NW_011627486.1, from coordinate 404,164 downwards.
GAAGAGGTGGTTGGTCGAAGGACCGTTATTCTTGCTGACTGTATTTAAGAGAAAATTATCCACCCAGACGTCCCTCTACACTGTCCCCGCCGTTTTTTTCGTGATGCTCGAGAAAATTTTTCAACGTAGACATGGTCGCGCGAGAGAATATTTTCTCTTTTATACGCGAGCGCACAGTAACGCGAGAATCACATGGAATGTGTACACACGATATATCGTACACACATTGACGTCCACTTCATGTGGACATGACGGGCGAATTACACGCTTACGCTAGTTCCGGAACTAGCTCGATCTTTGAGCCGAGTCATCTTACTATGTTAGTAATCTGCGCTGTCGCTCACATTGCTGCTCCTTCGTCGTGATCTTACAAAGTTTATCGTGTGAAAATAATCTTCATTCGAGTTCTTCTTTCACTGTAATTCGAGTTTCCTGCGACTGAATGTCCTTACATATATATACAACTTTATCTTGCTGAGTTTGCCCGATCTAGTAGCAGGCAATACTTTTACGATGTAATTTCATCCAAAAAGAAAAGTAATCACAAAGATAAAAGTATTCTTAATTAAATCACTGATAATTGTTAAGTTTCTACTATTCCGAGGTTTTTAAATGGATTTGTATTTTTTGTTGCGATTGTAAATTAAATTTTCCGCTTTATTAACATTCATTATTCATTATCAATATCAGCTTGGCATAGAATATATGTAAATGCGGTGTACACTAAATATGCCATAAAATAATATGATAATTTATACCGTAGTAATAACCATTATATTTGATTTTATAAATCTATGTTCTATTATATCATATTAATTAGCGAATTAATATATTATATCATTAGATTTATTGGACATTATATATTGATGGTAACAGCAATTAATTTAATATAAATTTGCGTAAAATATATTCGTTTATAATTATATTATTATGTATGGAATGAAAAATCGGCGGCAATTATTGTTTAACTCTCATAACATATCTATGGTATTGTATCCGTTGTATTACCGCATGACGAATGGGAACGTTCATTATCAATAGAATAATGTTGACAATGCTGCCATACGTTATCCCAACGTAGCATTTAAATGTTCAAAAATAATTAAAATCGCGCAACGAAAAACTCATTAACGTTTTTGTTATTTTTTTTTATTTTTCTCCAACAATGAACATGTTTATTTTATTGACAGTCTTTTTAATTGTTAAGACGCAAAAACGTACGCTGTTAAATTCAATCAATTATTCATAGTCAATTATACCCAATTTGAATTATTTTTAATCATTTCTATAGGTCGCCATTATTTCTATCTAATATGTCGTCAATTCGAAACAATAGGATTAAACATTAACTCGAGAAAATGTATTTAATTTGACTTAAATTTAATTTATTATTTACTATAAGTGCATACGTTGATATGAAAATGTTTACTTTAAAACTAATAACAGAAATGGATTTATATTTTGACACAGATGGAAATTAAAAATAATAAAGGGTCTGTTTTTTCATAGTTAAACTAGTACTTTTAGAATTTAAGAGATAGGTATATATTTAATATTTGACGAAAGAGAATGAGAAAGAGAATTCTAGTGCAGAAAAAAAACACATAATATATTATTTAACTTTAAAGATTGGGTATCATTGCTCCTTTAATATCTAACAGTATATCATGCGTTACATCGTTATCATCGAGATGTGATTTCACCTTTTAATGATCGATAGCGATAGGAGTGATATTGAAAAAGGTTGCAAACCGAACTACACGAGCAGGAAGGAAATCAAACCGGGGTGAAATGTTGTTCTCGCGGGACAAGCTAGCGAAAGGCCATGCGTTTCTCTTGTGCGATGCACTAAATTATCTACATGGATCATCGAAAAAAATCGCTCTATATCCCCATGCTTTTGCCGGATCGGGCATGACTCGCGTGTAAAGGGCGGGTGCTATCCTCTCTTGTTTCTCTCTCTCTCTCCTGGCTTCAAAAGCGAATAAATGATTCCGCCGCGCATGTATCGCGCGTGTACAAGAAGAAAGTGACAAACGCTACACTGCCTTCCGCCGTTCTTAATGTTCTATAAAGCATATATTATACTCTCTCGACCACGAGAACCGAACACGAAATACATAAGAAATACGGGGCCAAGAGACATCCACGCACCACTACAGATATATCGCCGTATGATATACGGCACGTTAAATACGCCTTGAAATTGGATGCACTTCTTGTTAGAGGCTTCTTGTATCCCTCTCCCAAGTCTCGCTACCACGTGTAACGGATTTAACGAGTAAGCCTTATTGAGCACATCTAGCGGGGCTGATTCTTTTCCCTGCTCCTCTAGCGCCGCTCGGGAAAATTAATTCGCTCGTGGGCAGAATTCAATTTAATTCAATCTATGAGAGAAGTCTAATGCAAGACGATGCACCTATCAAAGGTTCTGACACGGGTGATTCCTCCGATGCTCTCTCTTTCTCTCTGCGCTTATGCACAATAAAGGATGATAATATCGTATACATGAACGCGAAGTAAAGTTTCATTTTAATTCCCTGGGGGATGCAACCTATTAATCATAATTCTGAGGTACCAACCAATTTATTAGCGACTCGATTCCCAGGGTGCTGGGTTATTGTATTAAAATCTGTCATTGTTTCTCGCGCGCATTATTATTTAGCACGTTATTTTGAATCGTTATTGAAATTTATAATAGTCAAAGATTGTTATTGAAATTTATAATAGCCAGGGTATTTCTATACTTTCTATTTTTTTAATTACCTACTCTTCTTCCTCCTTTCATGTCTCGCTGTAATGATCTACATGCTCTTATACAATAGTAGTGAATTAACAATATTTCCAAATTGAAATTATATTTTTTCTGTCAAATGTATTTACATTACATTATTCCACGTATCTAATGCATGGCCATATTTATGATGATGAATAATTCTTTCATCATTCACAAGTTGTCAACCAAGTTAATAGAATTATGCTATTGAGAACAGTTTTATTAATCTTTAAATTTAGATATACATGAGTATGATAATTCATAAAAAAATATAAAGAGAAACGGAGATTACACTGTCATGATTATATATTGTTCTTATGTACGCGTGGGCAAACGAAATAACATGTCCATGTTAATTACGCTTCACTGCGCGAGCGAGTATTATCCGGAGCTATTTTTTCGAATTGCTGAAAATAAGCACGCCTGGATGTTTTTTTTATCGTTAAAAGAAGTCATACTGAAAAATGACGACGTATCCAATTCGCGTAACGGATCCACGCGTTATAGTTCATCGTATTCGCTATCCAAACACAGCGATCGTCCGCGCTCTCCAGCGCGAGAGGAGATTTAAGAACGAACGTCCCGTTTTATTTCAGGCACGTACCTAACTAGTCCTGGTTATTGTGCTGCCGCGGAAAGTGCCTTTTTCAAGTGAAACAGACGGATACCTCGGGCCCCTCCCTCTCTCTTCTCTTCACTGCGCGCCCGTCTATTTCGCCGAGTGATGAAAGGGAGCAAAACCTGGAAAAAAATAGGCGGTGGTCGGGGTGGAAAAAGGTAAACTATTTTTCCCCATTCGTGCTTTTTCTCTTTGTCTCTCTCTCTTTCTTTTTCTCATTCTCCGACACTTATTGTTTTTTCCTTTCCTTCTCATTCCTTGGACGAATAGACGAAATGCTGAACACCAACTTGCTCTAGCATACTTTTCGTAATAATCGTAATAATCGTATATCGTGCCTATCGTGTTATTGGTATTTAATATACGTGTACGGCACGTATAATTGAACTCACGTATACGCAACAAAGGCCGGTGAGTTGGACCGGATGATGGTTTAACGCGTCATCAACAACAGTTGTTGCGTCGTGTTCTTGCAGCAACTGTGGCAGCAATTACGACCGCATACGCGTGCCGACGAGAACGCGTTAAAGGGGCACCTCAATGGATAGGAAGAAGCGATTCGAATGTTTCTGTGTACATCGCATGTCCGTAGTTCTTTTTTTTACTGCATCGATTTGATTCGCTCGGTACGCTGATTTATATATTGAGCTAATTAAAATTATCCTGCGGATTACAATGCAGGTCGCATTTATTGTGGCGCAGAAGCTTTTGCCATGCGTGTTACAACACGCCGACACGTGTTCGTTGATAAAATACGTATCCCTCCGATAAATTGGTGACTTGTCAGTGTGTTTGGCGTTTTCGAATTAGCGCAACATGTCTACAGGCGAACTGTTTGGTTGAAATTTTCGTAAAATTTTTCGAGAGACGCTGGATCAAAAGATATAATTAAAGATATAATTAAAAATTTATTCATGAACACAGTTTTTTGGTATTCTCACTATTGTCTTACTATTTATAATTAATTATGCTGATTAATTTTATTATAAATATTTGAAATGTATCTTTGAAGTCATTGCAATGACATCTGATTTAATTAATTTTTAAAAATTTTTGCACTTATGTAGGGATTGGGATTTATATAATTAATATTTTTGAACATATATATATTTCGATTATAAAATTTATTTATTTGCATTTTCATTGTGGCTTTATATCGTCTTTCAATTACGAATGTAATAATTATAAGAAATAAATGTACGGAAAGAACAGTTTTGCTGAATATCTAAAAATTTAGCTAAATACAGATCTAAAAATCAATTTTATTGAATTATTAAAATAATTATATGTAGGCATTAGTATTTAGCATTTTGTAGCATTCAAACTGATTGCTACAATACTAAAATTTTTTGCAGTATTGTTCATCATGTTTGAATTTCCTACATAATTATTTTGATAATACAAAAAAAAAACAGTATCATTTTTAGATCTGTATCTATTTAAATTTTTTTATATTTTAGTAAAATCGTTTTTTCTATGTGAATATTTCGTTATATATTATAATATACTTACATATTTTATAATATTTTAATTTCTATAATACTGCTATTTTTATTTTCGAAGATCTAAATGTTCTTTCTGGCCAAATTTTTCATCAGTCTTGCGTGACGTGCGTCCATTTGCATTCTTTTTGATCGAATGATTTCAAACAGTCTCCATCGTTCAAACGTGATGAAGCGGAAAGTCGTTCTCTCTCGATTCGTATATATTTTTTAAAATATATATTTTTTCGTATTCTTTTCTAACTTGATTTCTATATGTTCTAGCTGCTATTCTATTTATATCAACATCAGCATACAGTGCTGATCGTGTGTGATGTGTATATATTGTGTGTGTGTGTGTGTGTGTGTGTGTGTGTGTGTGTATATATATATATGTGTGTGTGTGTGTACGTTGAAATCGTGCGCATTATTTGAGATATCGTTTCATTTCAGAGTGATAGGACTTTTATTAATGTAAATTGGACCGACGGAAGTGAGCATAGGAGCTCTCTCACTTCTCTCTCTCTCTCTCTGTCTCTCTCTCTCTCTCTCTCTAAGCCAGATTAGGCAACCATAAGAAAAGCATCGCTCGGGAGCTTTGTTCGAGCTTGCTCTGGTACGTTGTGATGAGCAATGGAATAACCAATAGCGGGTCTCTTACCATCCCGAGGGAGCTTTGAAAGCGGTCAGTACTTGCATCCAACCCCGTTCATGAATCCTATCCTCCATCTTTCACCGCTCCCTGGTTTACGTTGTTCTATTTCATTCCGGCTACGAGCGACGTCCACTGACTACCTATTCTCTGTTATCCTTCTCCTCTAAGAGGTACCCCCATTATACCCCTCCGCATCTAATGCATCTCTCTGGTGTAATTTCCATAACGCGACGGTCCGAAGTGATCCTCGTTACTACCCTGTATTTCCGAGCACTCGGTTAGACGTAGCACGATCATCACGTTGAATTCTTTATACACTCATTATCAGAAATCATTAAAATAAAACATTATCCGTGGATAAGAGTTATTACGATCGGACGAGTATTATGTAAAGTCGAATTATTGTGAAATGATCAAATGTTTTATCCATCTACTCCATGTCGATATAACGTTTCACAGTTTATTTCTGTTCAATGACTATATTCGTGATCCGTTATATAGCTTCTCTTTCATGGTGCAGGCTATTTTCAGCTAGTAGAATGATTGGGAATTAATATTTGATCTCATTTGGGTATAGAGTGCTAGAGGGACACAATTCTCATTGACGTGGATTAGCTAAATTAGTTATCTACACTTAATTAGGGGAAATATAGTAGGAGTGGAAAAAGGCAGAAAATGATAGGATTTTACACAAAAAAAAAATCGGTTCGATAATAATTACGTATTTATTCTAATTTACAACGTATATTCTAATTCTCTTTTGTTATTTGCAGAAATAATAATTATAATATAATAGGACGTGTACAAGTTTATATACGAAAAATATACTCTCAATTTTGCACACGTATACTTTAAGCTGGATCTATACTATAAGCAAGCGAGCTTGAACAAATACGAGTGAATAACTTGTTTCAATGAGTACTATCGGCCCATTCACACTCATACAAGTTGTTTATTTGTGTTTGCTTGTGCACACTTGCTTGGTTTAGGTCGAGCTTTATGTGCTGACCTACGTTGAATAAGAATATACTACTTGTTTCTTGTTACGCCGATCGATTAGGTCGATTCTTCTCTTTCTTTATTGTCGAATATGCATCGAATAGGAAGTTAACATAATATTTTTTTTATTGATATTGTTAGATTAACTTTGATCTCTAAAAATATCTAGCTTTTTTATGGAGAGAAAACTATGCAAATCGCAGAAATCTGCTAGTCTTTTAATTGATTTTTATGGATTTATTATATAATTCCAACTCTTAAATATATCAAATTTAATACCTACTAAAAAATTTTAATTTTAAATTTGAAATATCTAAATGTATTGTATATCAATATTGTAATAGAATATATTTTTGAAATCGACGTATGCTATAAATTTCTTATGAAACAAAGTTGGGGACTATTGCAAATATTTAAGAGGATGCTTTACATACAGCAGGTTGTTTATTATACTTTTTATACGTATAACAGTTGAGTTTTATACATAGACATATCATATTTTTCTATTATATGCTCTTTATGCAACATGAAATGAACGTTGAGGCTCAGCGGTCGTTATAATTTCATTTATTATGAACACGCAATTCCGTATGAGCTGTTTGAGTTGAATATCCTTTACGTTAGCTTCTTTTTTTTCGTACGTTGGGACTCAACTGTACCCATCGTTGTTTCACATCGTGTCAACATTGTAATGAAACTACCGACGATGGATTAACCGCAACGATTCGCAGTGGCTTCTATCGCAATTTCAGCGAGTATGTACATCCATAGCGTTCAGAACGACGCGACGGCTGCGTAAAGGCATTGTTTTTAGACCGAAAGCAATAAACGATATTTGGGTCCAATAGACGGTGACGGACGGGAGGATTCTGGCCCCCGAGGGTTGAAGGCAAACGAAACCGTGGGTGGCTATCGATCCGTGAAAATCGATAGTCACGGCCATTTATTCATCCAGTCGCTCGTCGAATATATTGTTTCCGCAATTTTGTTCGACATTCTATGCAGTTTTCCGTCGACCTGAAATACGCAGCATTTACATCAACGCCGCTATAAATTTCGAGGGCGCGGGTTTTTCGCAAACATGCAGAAACGATGGGACATTAAAATTTGTTATTCGATTAAGGTTGGTTGGTAGGATTTCATTAACTTTCTGTGTGCTGATTAAATTTATTATTGTACTAGCATAGTTTAACATTTTTCTGAAAATTATACTAGTATTTGAAATTGTATTTTTGAAGTGTAATAATAATTAATTATCAAATATACATTTTTACAACATATGTATCGATTAAAAACTAAAACATTCGGCTTCTTGATATTATTACTAGTGTCTAATGCCAATTATAAAAGAATAATTGTTTTTACAGAAGATAACAAATAATAGATAGTATCGTAAATATTTTTTAATATTTTAGATAATTTTATTACATATTATTACAGTAAAGATAGGCGTGTACGTGCGCGCGTAGGTTAATATAATAAATTAATTCGTGTAGACTCCTGCAGTTAGGGCATATTATATAATGTCGCGCGATTAGGATAATGGAGGATAACCTCAGATATAGCACATTCAATATAACAGCTTACGTTCCATTAGCGGAAAGTTTGAGGAATTTGTAAAATATTCTAGGCAGAGCTAGACTTATAGATTATTGTAAAATTTTTACACTTATTGTAAAACTTTTTTCATATTTGATAAAACAATCCTTATTGTCTCGACATATTATCATTACGATACATTTATTTATTGTATATTCTTTATCAACTACATATAGGATAACTCCGGTAAATACGCCGCGCTGGGATTTATGCAGCAAAAGTCAGAAAAAATAGAAAAAGTGATGATAATTTTGCCGCAACTATTCTTTTACATGCCTTTATGTTATATTAGTATTGTATTATGATTTCAGCTTCTTACTGTTAATATTAATGAAATTATTGTGAGTTGAATCGATTTGTCACTGTAACAAGTAATCATAAATTATAATCTACATAAAATCATAAATTATAATCTACATAAAATGATTATCATAGGGCATGTAAAAGACTTAGTGGTTATTTCGTGACACATACGTGTAAGGGTTTCAAAAAGTTTATTTTTTAATAAAAAAAATATTTTGGGTTCTATTTTTTTTGTAATAGTAGGCAGTACAAAGTTTTTACTGATATTGTTTGTTTACTATAAACATAATAAATAATGCTTAATAAATTAAGTTTTTGATAGGTACGACGTATATATGTAATAGGAGTTACCCTACATGTAATAACTTTAATGCAGTATAAAGAAAAAATAAATTAATGTATACGTGAGATTTTTTTATCAATAATAATTTGATAAATATGTACATATTTAGAAAACTTTTGAACATAGATACCTTCTTATAGCGAACTTACATTCTATGCATAATTAAACAATTTTCTAAAAGCTGCTACACTTCTTCTGCTATTATAGAAAATGTACAATGTACAAGCATGGTAATACTCGTACGTAGCGGTTTGTATTTTTTTTTTATTTACTTTTATATCCTTAATATTACATTTTTATTGATTAAGCACATATATATAATAAAATATGTGATTATGTAATTATGTTCTTATTAATACAAATATATTAATAGAATAATACTTTTCACATTAAAATCTATGTTTTAGCTTCTTATGATTGATATGTATATATAGTGCATATATAATGTAACATAACAGTTAATTTAATAATTATTATTACATTTCAAAAATACAATTATATATTATTACTAGATTGGATTCTTATGCAATTTCATATTTTTTTAGAAAACAGATTGGAAAGTAACATCAAAACAAAAATTTGTTCCATTAAAAAAGCATTCTAAAAATGCATATTTATTTGTGCATATTGTGCATTTTTGCATATTTGTGCAAATTTGCATATTTTGTGCATGTTGCAAAAAATATTTGCATAAAAAATCCGTCTAATTATCACATAAATTACTTCGTTTTTTCTTTGTGACATATAATAATGGTTTCCAAGAATAACAATTGTCACTTTTGTCGTACTTCAGAGATTTGAAAGGTTATTCGATAATAGGCAAATTCGATCAATAAATGTGGATGAAAAAAGTATTTTTATTGCTTTAAAAGCTGATAGGATACAGATTCTTTCTCTCTCGTTTCAATATCTCTCTTGTAAGTTGAGTCGAAGCCGTACTATCGTATAAAACCAGTCGGATTACTAAGTGTCCTTATCATCTTGCTAATGCAATTTACGTATTTTTTGCAATTAAAAGAAACGGGGCAGTAATTTATGTTAACGATCTATTCATAAACTTGATATCTTAATTACCTTATAAATGTTGCACTTCTCATCTAGTTTGTAACTAGAAGTGTACTTGATCATTCAGTAAAGGGCTTGTAATGATAACAAATTAATTCCTCAGTAACGAATTAATTAATATTTAATTCCAAAATTAATGTGCGAAATTTAAATAAGCAATCGTTATGAACTCTTTTCGAGATCGAGTTTTCTCATGTGTAGATGTGAATATTAAAATTTTCTAGAAATTTTTTGGAATTAATGATGCGAACAAAAAAGATACTGTATAATCGTACACCTAATTACATATATACATATATATTAGTTATAATTAATTAATTCATATATGAATTACATTAATTAATTTTGTAGTCAAACAGGATAATTAAAATTTAGATTGAAAAGTTAGTATCATTCTACTATTGCGATATATGAGACAGATTTATAAAGAATGTCGAAATAATCACTATGAGAAAAATTTTATAGTTAAATAAAATTGTTATTGTTATATGAACATAAATAAACCAGAAATAATAAAGATTATTTATAGATATCAAATAATTTACTTAAGGTTTATTATTAAGTCTTATGAATTATAGAAGATACGTTATATACTATAACGTAGACGTGGCAATTGAATCATCTTCGATTGGAACATTCTATTCTAACTAACAGTAATTTGCGGACGTGCGATATTGTGTTCAACGAAATGCCAATATTGCTGAATATATGCGTATCTACCATGTGCATTGCGGTTTCCTCGTACTATCCGTACATCTTCATTAAGTTGCATTGTGGCTTGATGTCTACCGCAATTGGGATTCATCGTTCGGCAAAGTTGATATTATTAATTAATTCAATATCAAATGACGTGCCGAGAATATATTGTATGCTCCTGTGAATGTAAAAACAAATTTACGATACGTTATATAGACTCTATTGCATCTCTAATATCTAAAAAGATAATAGGGTTTTCATGAAATTTCATACATGTGTTGTATAAAAGAATACATTTTATAATATTACATGTTTATCTATTATTCGCTGTTTATTATTATTTTTTTTTAGGAAACAGCGTTAATATGTTTATAAATCATTACTGGTTGATGAATTCACGGCAATATGAGTTTTTAATTACTCACAGTTTTGATAATTCAACAGTTTTGATAAAAATTGTTATATTTCGTTATGATACATTAAGAGATAAATCCAAAAATTACAGAAAGTGGAATATTAAATTTCAATAACGAATTATGAGCTTTGCTCATCGCTCGTCTGTAACATCTGCTTCACATGGCTTACCGTATTATCATTTTAGATCCATCGTTGCAAAAATATATTTTAATAATCGGTCAATGTTCAACACTTTAAAATACAAATTATACATTTTACAATTTTAAGAGAAAATATTATGTAGTAAAGCACCCTCTGCAATTATATTGTCCGTATGTTGATTTATGATTTTGTCATTTTCGTGTTATGTATCATCGTTTATTCTTTGTAAAAAAAAATGAATTTTGCACATGGGTTTTCATTTGTATGAGTAAGGGAAAGCTGAACGTTCTAACGACGTGGAATTCGAGACATGGAACGATAGGAGGGAAAGACCCGGTAGAGTGAATAACGAAGTGGAAACTCCTCGACATCCGTCATCTAGGGAGAAAATTTGTATTCCATCCGAACATTCTCGGATCACTCTCCTGTAGCCTTATCGTCGCTTGGTCCATCAACTTGACTCCCGTTCGTTGGTGCGAGGATCGCCCATCAATTTCGGAGGCAAACCCTTTCCATTAGAAAGCTTTTCAAGAACTTGTGGAGATAACACTACCAACTTTGAACTCGAACAACTTTTCGTGCGTTATGGATTGATTATCAATTTGTTTATCTCGCTTGTTACATCTCATTTTATTATCTGTGATATTCATCTTAAAACCCATGCTAGTTTTTTATAAAATAACTATATCATTATTTTTTTAACATTTAAAAGATATAATGAATACAGATATGATTTGTTAGTAAAGAATTTATACAGAAAAATTCGATAATTTATAGATTCGAAGAGATTTATAATTTATCAGAATTTAGAGAGAAAATAGGAAAAGTTGAAAAGAGTTCAAAAATTAAAGTGTAAAGGTGGTAAAATATAAGATAAGAATCATAACTCTTTTATAAGTACAGGATAAAAGGTAGTAAAAGATAGTAAAAGTTAAAATATTAACCTTCTTTTTCTTTAGAAAAAAATCGCCTTTTACGGACTTATTATAATACTTTTAGGTATACTTTAAAAACGATACTATCTTAACGTTCCTTCTTACATCTATAATAATTTCGAAAATATTAGAAATAAAGAAAATTTAAACCGTTATTTTGTTTTGGATAGTAATGTCTAGTGCATAAAATTTTTTTTAATTGCATTTATTATAAGTATTAAAAGTTATGTATTTTGAAAAAATTATTCTTTACGCATTTGTGTAATATTTGTTTATGTTTACTGTTTATCAAACTTCTCGTTAGTTTTTCATGCTTTAAGTAGGAAGAATGTTTAATATTTTCGCTAATTATCCAATTAACGATATTTGTTATTTTTTACATGAGCTTTACGGAAAGTTTTATTTATGCATTATTTTATTTATTTATTTTTTTTTAAAGAAATATAATTAATTATGAACTAAAATTTTGTAAAATTTCTTACCGATATAATTAATATTAATGTCAATGATGGACGTATAAAATGTCAAATATTAAATGTAATTTTTTAATTCTTTAATATTAAACGTCTATTAAATTGGCACAGCTATTTTCATCAAATCGGCTAAAGCAATAAAATCGTGAATAAAACAAATTTATAACAAAGACATATAACATTAAATTTATATTTATGTTTTATTCGATTGTGCTGCAGTGATTACGCCAGTTTAATAGACATTTATTTACATCGCAGGTAGTCGGTTATTTCCTGAACGATACGTTCGCATCAATACCTTCCTCATTCTCATTTCTTTCAAATTACTATCTCATTGTCAGTTACGTCAATCAAACAACGTAATTTATTAATCTGTTCGATGTTTGAAAAATGGATACAAGAAAAATGGATAAAATATTACACGAAAAGTAATACGACAGTTATCTTAGGATAATGAGCGGGCATCGATCGCCATCAACAGCAGTCGCGCGCAATCAATTCTTGCCAGCTGTTCTCTTCAAAAGACAGCTTTTTTTACTGCTCTTAACACGCACTCCAAGTCGTTTTACGGTCAGCTGTCTTTGTCGGGTTAACGTGAATGAATACGCTATGCAGTCATTGTCGATAAATATTTTTTCGTGTGCAATGCATAACAGAGAATACACGCTACAATATTTTTTTATACTTGTTACAAACACAAGTAAATACAGAGATGATAATAAGAGCAATAAAAAGAAAAAAGTACACGATGAAGTAAAGACAACTATAAGAAGATCGGCGAAAAGACATGGAAAATAGACCGGATTGAGAAGATACACACTGATCTTCTCAATGGATATTAAAGAGAACTTTGCTAAAGAACACAGTGAAAAGACAGAGCATGACAAAAGTAGAAAAACGCGATGTATTGTTAGAGTGCTGAGGAGATATTTATGATGGTCCCTTGCGACTCGAGGAGAAAGCGCAAGGGTTGAGTACGAATACTTTGTATTACATATACTATCGTGTATACGCGTCTACATGCACTTTACGAACCAGTTAGTAACATGCACAGACCACCACGCACCATATTATAAGTTTCAACCTGTGCTCGCTTCTCGCTGTCGCTATGCTTCTCGCTGTAATTATACTTAATGTAACGCAATCTAGCTTTTCTCGCAATGTTGTCCTCTCGCGCGCCTTATTTCCTTCCTTTTTTATAGCTTATTTGTTCTCACTGCACCTTTCACTTTACGCTCGCCATCTACTTCTGCATCTGGGTCTTTTATCCATCCGCTCATTCAATGCAGTCGAATGCAGCGGAGACGCATCATAGCGACGGTACAATCTGCATCTGTGGCTCATGACGTACGCTTTCATTAATTTAGAAGGAGTACATAATAATATGCAGCATCGCTCCGTTGCTGTCATGCACTTTCATCAATTTCATAATTTTTAATTTTTTTCAACTGCCGCTCATGTATCTTCTTAATCGCCTCTATTATTTTCCTTCGACCATCTGCGACCATTTGTATAATATAAATTTATATTTTATGAATGATTTACTTAAATTACTTAAATTATATTGTTTCGGTATCTTTCCTTCTTAATATAAATTAAGCATATTTATTATAGATTGCAAAAATGTGATTGTGATTATACATTATATATGAAGCGATTGATCACATACCTAACTGTATATTACATATTGATATTAATATTGATATTGATATTGATATATATTGATATATTGATTACTTTACAATAATTGACCACAGACTATGGACTATAATTTATTATATCTAATACAATCGACAATGAAATTATATTGTGAAGTGCTAAATTGATTGTAAGTTACGAGTCACTTGCAGGATTTAAATCGTTAGTTATTTCTCTGTTTGCGATTACATTTATTTTCTGTACATACAGATGTACGAGAGCTTGAATTAATTGGTCCCAAGATCACTGTTGCAAAATTGCAGCTTCGCTTTTTCTCCAGTTTTATTCTCTTTTAAAGTCTTTTGTTTGTCCTGTCCATCGTGACGTGCAAACATCCATATTTGCCTGTGCGGACGTTTCACAGAATGTTGCAGGGTGTGATGTACCCTTGGGAAATCATATAGTGTGGCTCCAGCCAGTTTCACCGGCAAAGGAATTTATTCGATCCGATATAAAAGCTCTGTGATAACCACGCAAGTAACAAATATCAAGAAAGCCACACTACAAGCCACCACTTGCAGAAGCTACAATTGTAGAAGCAGTAATATTTCTCATATCTATATAGACTTAATCTATATAGACTGTTCTGATCTTCAGAATATATTTCAGATTAAGTAATACTTTTTTATTTAAGTAAATTTTTTATTGTAATTTTTATTGTAAATAAATCAAACATACATATATATTTTTACTTTTGACAGAATAGTTTCTCACTGAATTAACAATTTTATGTTAATATTGAAACCCCACTATAGATTTAAATTATCCAAAAATGATATCTGAAATTCTGATGAACTCCACATACGTACGTCTAATACATCAAATAAGGAAATGAACAATATAAGATGATTCAATTTTTAATTCTCATTTACTTTCCACTTTTGTTCTTTTACGCCTAAAGAAATTTCATTTGCTTTTGCGTCAGTTGATATTTTTATTCTTGTAACGTGTAATGTCATACTTTTTGTGACATATTCTTTTTCCGACTTTCTATTTCGTTATTTCGTATTGTAGTACTACGGCAATCCGTAGTTGGGATACATGTATAGTGCGGATGGACACAGTAAACACACGCGGGTGCGAGACATTTTGCGAAAAGGATTTCGCCTCCCGAACAAAAGGTCGGCTACATTCCTCGCTGTAAGTAATTCTTGAGAGCGGGGAAAGAGGAATCTTGCGTATATCCGTCGTGTGAAATCGAGTGGACAGCTGTTCGTACAACTGTCCACTGTCCGACAGGCTGATGTTGCTCAGATATCGGTTTTACGGATATACAGGTAGTATCATCCAAACGCCTCGAGAGAATTCTTCACCTCCAAAAGTCGCATTCCTACGCCAATTTATTTTCTGGGGAAAAATCTCGTTGTAAAATTGATTTTAAGTTTGCTTACGTGAGGAATAGTTTTTTTTTTATTGTAAACGAGAATTATTTTAACAATGTCCAAGGTGGTAATTGGTACTAAGATATTTGTAAGTCGCGTGCCAAGTAGAGAAAATAACGTATTCCCTTTAATCATTTTTAACAAGCTAAAAAATGAATTAGTTATTAAAAATGACTAAAGGGAGTATGTTATTTTCTCTACTAGGCACGCAACTTGTATGTGATTATCATTCCGGTTGTCATCTCTGCGGTTTTGGTGAGCGAATCTTTTAACTTTTTGTACGAATCTCCGGCTGATCACTCAGAATTTTGATGAATTTTTTTTAGATGTGCGCACCTCGATTTCTCTTAGTTTTGAAAATCTGCAGGAGGGTCAGATCTGATGACGTCGTTATAAAAAATACTTTTTTACATATGTTAGAACTTGAATTTTCATTTGCGTGTAAAAAATGTTCTTGAAACATTATAATATTTCACTGATGATTTCACTGCCTACGTGAGCAAAACGTAATAATGGAAATAAAAATGGCAACCTGTCGTCGACGATAATAGAAAATGAAGAGAATTTGAAATGAATAATCTTTCCTGTGAAATGAACAAATGACATCGTTGACGTTCGCGATTAAATCGATGCTGTATGCGATTTACATAAAGTTTACATAATAATCTTGTAATTTAGGTTTATTTCTATCAATGTATATTTTTAATTACTTTTAATCTTAGTTTGACTTGCTTTTTATCTTTTTCTAGGTTTAAGAATTAGAAAAGGATTAAAGAGGATTAAACTGAGATTAAAATTAATTAGTAGAAAAATCACACATTAAAACGCAAAAAAAATTTCAACGTATTGATGATCTCCAGAGAACGTTTCACAAATTACGGAACAGATTATCGTTTACCGGTTTATGCATGTGATAATAGTTTATTATCTGCTCGAGAAGCATTCTCCTGCCATTTTTCCTGTTTTCTCAAAATTCTCACTTGTTGGGAAATTTGCACATTACGTGAACAAAAGGATCTAATAGAAATCAATATAAGAAATATAATTAGATCGCTTAGCAGTGTTTCTAGCAAATTAGGCGTCTAATTAAAATAGATGAAGATACCTTGATGCAGACGTGTTCGCGTTGCTTTGCCGTTGTCGTTTGATAGTCATGTCAGGTTTCTGTCTAATACGCCATCCGTAAAGTAATGTGTCGGTATCTATAGTTGATTCTTACTACTGATTCTCATCCGGCGCTCTCCGTTATGCCTTGCCGACACCCGCTCGCCGTTACCACTGAGTGGAGGCTACTAATCTCGACTTTTTTTCACTTTATTACCGTCCATTCTTTTCTCTGGTCCTCTATCTGCATGCATTTATTTTCTCAGCCTTCTTCACTCTTTTCCATTACCGCCATTTCACTTTTTCTTTTTTTTTTTTCACTCTTTCTTCTTCTTCGCTCTTTATCGCCCGTCCTTTTTAACTTTTTCGGTCTCTTTCTCGGTATTCCTGTCTGTCTCGCATCGTGCATCTCTACCGTCTGATTTAGATTCTTATGCAAATTGCGAAAGGGAGCACGGAGCGTGGAAGGACTTCGCGATTAGAGCGCGTATAGATATACGATCGTGGACACTGGAATAATCCAATTGAATTTGTATTCGGCATATAATGCGACTTGCGACTATATACTGTCAGCAGATTCAGAAAATTTTGTGAAATACATACGACGTAGTGATATCGATGTGTTGCGATCCCGTATTCGTTCTACCGTAACTGTAAAGATACCTTAGATTATCAAAATTTTACGCCACTGCAACGCGCTTTTTTAACGCATTAACTGGATTATCTGTGCTCGCGCACACGCGCACTTCTGCGAGAAGTCCTCTTCCTCTTTTTCGCTCCCTTCTTTTTTTCCAAGACATCACGCTACCGCAACGGGATTTGCATAATTGCGAGCGATTGTTTGTCCTCGTATCATGGCCGCCACATACACGCTTCAGGACCCTCGGTGCGTTCCTCTGATCCTGATTCATATGCAAATGGCTGGGTACACCGGCGCACGACGGCGCAGAATTGAAGACTGACGCTTACTGGACCACGTTTCCCTTCCCTCGTCTCTCTCTCTCTCTCTCTCTCTCTCTCTCTCTCTCTCTCTTTCTCTACTTATTATATGTTCCTCTCTCTTTTGCATACTCTCCTTTACTCTCTCGCTCTTCTCTCTCTTCTCTTTCTCTATTTCTCTGATCGTCGGCCATTCTCTCATTCTTGTTCCCTCTTTCACCCTTTCTCTATTTTTCTTCTTCCATGACGACTCTTCCCTCGTTTTTCCTCCGTGCACCGAGTGTCCCTCGGGTCAATCTGAAAATCATGTTCCTCCGCGAACACAGTGGATCCATGCATTTTGTGGTTGCAATTTCCGCGCAATTCTAGCAATTCTATATGTACATATAGAATATACATATAGTCATCCATGCTCTGCGTAATGTATTTGCACTTGAGCTTGGAATTACAGTTTGAAGCTCTGTTAATTAATAACTATTTTGGAATTAGGAAGTTTCAGCCACGATATTGTATAATTACAGTATCTTCGGTATAAATAATTAGATTGCTTGGGGAATGCATCCTTGAAAATATTCTTTGTCTAACAAATTAAGATGCTTTCTCTTCGATACGAAATTAATTTTCGTTAGAAAGTCCAGCTATTCTGCTTTTAATAGGAAGTGATTTATAATTGTTTGATACTTCCATGGAGCCATCCATTTTAGCCAGAAATAGAGATGTGTAAAATAAAACTCTTTCTCGCCATAACTGTGAATATTTAGATATTTTATAATAAATTTGGTGTGTAAGTTGATATATATATTAACTTTAATGGAGTTATAACTAATTAAAAGTTCAGTACTTAAATTTCTGATTGTATCTTCTGATAATATAATGATAGAAGAGTTGAAAACCAAGATGATCTCATTAACAGTCGTTGAAATATTAACAAACAATATTAAAATTTTAGTCTTTGAATATAACTATTAATTTTAAATATATTATTATATATTATTATATTACGAACTCTTTTATTAGATGCATTACAGAATTTTACAATTAAATTAAATTTTATTAATATTTTGCGGTATTTTCTCTTACTTATCAATATTTTATGTAACTTTTTTTAATCCTCTGTCATATTTTTATTTTTATTCTTTCCGTCTGTAATCTGAGTTTCTTACTTAAGTTTCAACTCAAGTTTTCTCAATTCTAGGTTTTCAAAAAAAAATTCAGGATTTTTTTCAACATCTCTATTACTTACCAAATAGTTTTTCAATTTTAATGTTAAAGCCTTTACTTGATAAAAATTGAAAGTTGAGCAAAAGTAAGAGTGAAATTTGAAAGTGAAATTTTGCATGCTAAAAAAAGATGCAGACAGAGGATTAATAATTAAAAAATCCATAATTTAAGCAAAAGAAGAAAATCTTTATGTAAGCAATCTAATAACGTAGTTGTAATATAAGATCTTTTTAATAATAATAAAGATAATAAGGATTATCGTAAATAAAAGTTTAATCTGACATGTGACGTTTTATCTGAATCTGCAAAAGCGAAGCGTACAATTGGATTAATGCGGTCGGAAAAACCGCTGGATTCTATCGTTGCTTTTTTAGACGTGCATATAAATAACGTTGGAAGCGTCGAGTTCACGCCACACTCTGTCGATTCGCATATCACACATGCTTCGCGCGTTTGCATTGGCATCTACGTGGTTCGATTAATCAGAAGGACGTGCAATCTAATGCACGATCTAGGGATTACCGCACGATCTTGCACTTCGTGGAAATGACTCACTATTAAAAACGATACACTCGTTGTAAATCAAAATCGATGATTTAAGAACGGAATATAAATTATATAATATATTCGTGAATTATAAAATAATTTTTTTAATATAAATCAATTCTTTAGAAATCTATATAGATATATATCAATAATTTAGAAATATATATACATCTTTTAATTATATATATTTAGAATACTATAACACTGTTTATCGCTCTGCATTTTATAATTGTTTGTTTATAATTTGAAAGTACATACATTTTGCCAATATCGGACTATAGAATGTTTTCCATAATAGATGTATTTAATATTTTAATATCTTTATTATTCTACATGATATGAAATTAATTAATTTAATAATATATTCATGATTACAATTATTTTGTGAGAAATTATTTATTGTATTATATGAATGGTTAATTTACGTATTATTTCATTAACAAATCTGTAATTTTTTAATTAAAAAAAATTGAATTATTGAATCTTGTCTTGATTGATAATTAACATTTTTTAAACATAATTTACGTAAGAACAATCATCTTGTCTTCATACCGTGCATTATTCGCAAAAGCTCACTGTCACGTTTCGCACTTCTAACGTGACAGGTTTCCGCAGAGTTAGAACTTAACTTTGTTTACTTTATCGTAATAATTAACAGCTGCGGTTTTGGGTAAAGCTAAAAATTTGTGGTTACATTGTGAACTCCCAAGTATACGTGTAGCGAAGTTTCGCATAATTGGCTATGCGTTACGTGCCGCGCTTTCTGAGTTAAACGTGACACGCTGAATTCATTGATTTATTTCATCAATTTTTATCATACATAATTGTATTTACGACGAATATTCTACTGTAACGCAACTAAGAATTTAACAGTAAATCAATAACGTAACAGCCGGTATTTAACAGGAGAATCATTCTTATGTCCGTTTCTACTAATGTTAAGTTCTAAGAATTAGAAAAGGCTAAAAAGTAAATTATACTGAGATTAAAGTTAATCAGCTATATCGATAGAAATGGACATAAATCTGTTTTATCAAGACATCATTAATTCTTATTGCGCCTCGTTTACTGCTTTGTGGTTTCTATTAACTCTAGAAAATGTGAGATTATGCGTGTGCTTGTAATGTCACATACAGTATATACGCAACACGTATACGTAGGAAAGTACACTGAGAGAAAAGATTTTGTTAATTTAACAAGCCATCAGTACCTGTAACCGATGATCGATAAATTTTATTGTGACAATAAATTTTATTGTTGATTGCTGCTAGTCTGCTATACCAATTATTAGTAACAGAAGCAAACTATATATAGAATCTAACTTATCTTTTGAATAAACTTTAGGTTCGTTTACATAGAATTCGTAGATGATCGTGGAATCTTCAGTCGTAAGAAATCGACCAAGCACAGTCTAATATAGGGAGAATACTTGACTAGAATTGATCAATTTCTTATGATTTGAGACCTTGCAACTGTCTACGATTTACATATATATGAGCTTCTTATTTGTTAGCGATACTATTTATTATTTCTTACATTGACAAATTAATTTGCAATCGTAACAAATCGATCATTTTTTCTAACAAATATCACATTTGCTTTTCCTTGATTTGTTTCTATAACAAAATCATTTCTCTTAGTATGTCATTATAGCCGCACAGAACCAGAATGTAAATGTGAGGACGCGTGAAGATGCGTGGACGCATTGATAGCAACGATGATTATTTTATAGCACCTATAGTCGTCGCCAGGGGTCGTTTAGTCTCGTCAGCCTTTTAAAATCTTTGCTAACGTATAAAGTCGCCACTGATTACCAACAGCGGTCGTGAGGTCGACTCTGTGTGGTCACCAAGCAATCAGTAAAACCTGCCATGAGACATGCGCGTGTGTACTTCTGGACGACTGATACAAACGCACTCACGATATCTTGGTACTCGTACACAACGGCAAACCGCGGTAATCGCGAATTCCAAGAAGCTACCGAAAAAGAATTCGATTGCGGCTCGGTTTGCATGTGCAATCGTTGTATGAGGAAAATCTGTATTTACTTAACCCATGATAAATTGAAAGAGAAACATTCTCGATGATATTTTTACTGGATGAGATTCTGTATATGCGGAAGATGTTTGCCGTAAACGGATTGTGTGAAATGGTAAAGTTATCTGTGACATCTATTGATATAATCCGCAGATACTCTTATGCCAATTTATGGAATTTGTGAATTTCAAAAGAGGAATAAATGTCAACGATGTCTTGGCATTTTAAATATTATTTGACATTCTCATAACTAGGAGGATTAGTCTTATTTTATAACATTGAGGGTATAAAAGAGATATATAAATTTTCGAATTTTTGATACGAAAAATAAAACGTGTTTGAAATTATTATCTTCGTTGTACAATAATATTGTTTCTGAATCACTTTGGAGACTTATACTGACCGCAATAAAATCAGAAATATATTCAGAGCCTCTCGAATAAGTACTCTCATTTTTTCTTAAATTCATTTTGTGAGACGCGGTAATTATTATTCCAGGAAGCTCTTTTTGCTCAATTGGTCATGTCAATTCTTTTATTTTATTTAAGATAGATTTTTCAATTTTATATATTCCTCAAATTATTCGTTATTATATTCCACCTTGAATTACCAGCCAGAACGTAATTCATTTGTCTGCTAATGAATAACGTTTTTATATATATGTCGTTCTGCGTATCCTTTTGTGAATCTTTTTATTTACCAGATAAAAATTCATACCCATTTGAATGGCCGAAGGATATTAAAAGACTGAATGCGAAATATGTGCATATGAAATTACAATCGATGTTCGATATAACTCCAGATATATGCATGTTAGAATTATTGAAATTCTCTGCACAAACGCGTAAATTATCGTAATGAAAAGAAGACCGCATGTATAGGTACATATATGTACATATACGTATGTATATGCAAAAGATGTGCACTACCAAGCATCGACAGCATCTGTCGCTGACAGTTTGCGTAACGGAAATAAATTGACAAGACGTAACATCGCACCTTTCCGCGACGTATATATGCTTTACAAGATTTTATGTAAACTACTTCTAGATAGTTTGATGTTTTTTTATTCCAATATTCTTTTTGTGGATTATATTATAGAAATGTGACAAAAGCAAATATTTGCTGTTAAATATTGTATGGTTTTTTTATTTGACCTCTATTCTTAAATCTATTCTACAATGTGCTCTTTGTTTCATGTTTCTTTGTTTCTTGCTTTTTACCTCTTGCTTTCTTCCCTCTTTGGGACCGTTTTATTGACAATCATATTTCTTGCCATGTATTTCTTGTTTCTTCCAAAATTCATTAACTTTTATCTTGGACGATAAAAAACGAAAAACGGGATAAGAGGCAAAAAGACAAGATGTAAAAAATAGCAAAAAACAAGAAACAAAATGCACATGTAGAACGGGCTTTATACATCCATTTAGAATCGTAAATTTCTTTTAGCAATTCTTGTTAGTAACTTTTATGTCGTTTTTGTATATTAATCTTTAGCAATTTAAATTTTTACTTACATCTTGAATGATTTCAAATGTTTTAATTGTCTCAAAAACATGTTTCTGAGTATAAAAAATAAAACGATATAAAAAATGTTCTACAACGCATTTATCACGCTTACGTTATCATCGTCTTTTGATGGAAGACCAACCGGGGCGAGTAAGCAGTCAGGGGCTTCTTCTATTTGCAGAGGCATACAGAGAGTCAGAAGTAAAGTGGCCGTGATATCAAAGGCGATCTCGAATGTCTGTTTATATGGTAACCTCGATATCAGATGCAGACTGGATTACGAGGTCGGTATCGCGCATTTAATCTTACATCAGTACCCGCAGGCCCCATTTATATAGCGGGCTGCATATCTGCTCGAGCATTCAAAATTCTCGGTGACTAGCCTGGCATTCCGGTACTCAGCACGGTCGTCTTTTCCGCAATAATTTCGTCCGTCCGTCGCCACTCTTCCGGCGAATCCCAAAAGCGAGACTGGCTAAGTGTAATTTAACGCCTTCCTGGCTTTCTGTCTCTGTCCCACCTTTTCTCTTCCGCGCGACACTGTCTGCCGCAACTTGGCGCGACCCACCGCCGACGACAATTCCCGTGGACGAACGCCTTTTAGCCGTTATTAATTGTACCCTATTAATATAAACGCGCTGAGCTTAAGGAGAATTAATGCACCCATCCGCGACTTAGCCGCGTCGTGGAAAATTTGACCCAGCGGATTCAAGTGGTTATTCGGTTATTCGGATCTCGTTGGTCGACCTGGTCGCCGTGAAAATTAGCGTGCGGTCATACGCGGATGTTAATCTCTGACCCAATGGTCTAACAACTGGTACTTCGCAAACCCTACACCCGGATTCTCATGGAAAGCGGTATCGCCTTCGTAATACGGATTTTATGCAACAGCGAACGATGGTTGGTAGAAATAAATCCGCTTGTACGTTGTGGTTTTCTCGTACAAACTGCGTTATTGAAATTAATATTCGCTTTTAGTCGCTTCATATATGTATATATGTGAAAAAAAGATAAACGCTTTAGTTCATGATACAACCATAGTTACAAATAATGCTGAAAACATAGTTTGATTTGATAACTTTAATTTATAATTTTCTATTTTATATTGGGTTCGAATTTTTCTCTTTCTTGATGTATAAATGAATACGAAATAAATTTCTCTTTAATATTGTTTGTCGTTTATTTAGATACTATTCATATCAAACGTTTGCTGAAGATACAAAATATTTATCGAAAGAAAATTAATTTTAATTGAAACATTTCGTATGTTGATTCACGTGCCAAACTTGCGTTTTTTTTTCTGTGAAAAAAATCTTGGCGTTACGTTCTTCAGCTTTATGCGCTATAAATGCGTGGAACTTTGACGTGGTTTATATTTACTTACCGAGAGTAAGATTGTCGGTTGGCAAATTGCATATTCGAATATACATGTGAAAGCGAGTGGCCGCATGTATACGTCCGTCAATGTGTAAGTATCAAGTTATCCCAATTCCGAGTCATGAAGCTGACATGGTCTGTGCGCTACCACATATTTCGCTATGCCACTAATTCCCTGTATACAATTGCGATGCAGTTTCCCCTCTATTTATTTCTCTCGATTTATTTCTATGTTATCATCTCACCTGAATCTTCGTTGTCTCCTGTCCTACGTCTTCTCTCCACTTCTGACATACATCCATTTGACGAATACATTGAAAAAATGCGCGGAGCGTTTATCCGCTTGTTCGCATTCTACATCGGTGGGCAGGAGGTTGCCAGAGAGCAAAGAGCTTATGCCCATTCGACGAGAAAGATAACAAGATGCAAGAGAGGCTTTGCATGACAGTTAATTATCCTGTTCTGCGAAATATTCTATAGCTGCGTGGGTGAAACCTGTAAAGGTGTCATCTGTGGTTAATGTTCTTTTAGACGTAGGAATGTACAGCGACTATCTTGAGCATTAATTAAAAACTATTGTCGTTATATATTTTTCAGTTAACTTTATATTTTCATAATTAAAGATATAAATGCACGTAATAAAAATATGTGAATAAGAATAGTAATCGTAGAATGTTTCTTATAAAGTTTTTTTATAAAGTAAATTTACTTTTTTACTTATGTATGTATTACATAAAGAATTTTTATTTCCTTTCACTCGTCTAATATAAAAGTCTAATACTATCTACTATAAATATTCTAATATTTACTATCAATATTGATCATGAATTATGTATAACAAAAATATCGAAAACGTTGATATATAAATCTTGAAGTGAGTTAAGATTTCACGTGAGAAAATCGATGACATGAGAAAACAAAGCAGCGTTTCGTGCATTCATATAAAACCGTTAGTCGGCATACCGACATTAGCTATTCTTCGTGTACACATTGTGTGTACCATACAATCCTTTCTGATCGCTGTCTGTACGTCGGAAATCGAAGACGAATACGCGCGATGAAGTTTGACCTTTAATTTGATGCATCATGCGTGTTCCATGTTGTCTTATCCGAGATTAAACGGCACCGGGGAGCACAAAATTGAGAAACTGAAAGAAAAGAGACGATACCGCGGAGATCGGCTTCCTTTGACTTGGGTGTTATAGTTAATTATGTCCGCCAGCGTGGCACGTCTTGACTATCGGTGAACAGCGCGTAAGCAGTAAACGCTTCGCTAAGTAGAGAGGATATTAATACGTTGCCTTAACGGAGATGCTTCACGTCCCTGTTCTCTCCCTCTTAGTAATCCAATGGGGGCTATAAGCTCGTTCCGCGAAATCATTTCCTACGGCCGCGAGCGGCTAAGTTCCTCGACCGGTGTAATCGATATTAACCGAGCATTATTCAGCTCGCCCATTTTCCTGCTTCCTACGATTTAGCGTATATTGCCGCTCTTCTCGCAGGTACATTAGAATACACATATCTACGCACGCACGCATGTGCACACGTGGCAATGAAGACCTGTCAGCGTTAATAAGTAACGGCCGGGTCTTTTCGCGAGATTTATTTATTTGACGTTTCCTATTCAAACGTATATCTGCCGCCAGCGCACCTAGCGCATCAACCCTTTTCTACTTAGACCGTTAAAAGACATACCGGAACGAATGCGTGTATACAGCGTCGATCCATCGTCCGCCTCGAAAATACGACGCTGTGCACTTTGTCGGGGAATACATTTGTTAAACTACCGTACGGTGACGAAGAGGATCTTCTTGGGGGGTTAAGCACATCCGCATCCCTGCGTTGCGGTACCGTGATGTGGACCCATGGCCCCAGTGACCCCATGTACTCCCATGTGCTCCCGGCCACACCACTTCTCCTTCTCTTCATCCGCGGTCATTTCAACGGTCTTCTCTTTCCTTCCTGCCTCAATCTTTCGCTACCGCGTTTGGTTCCTTGTAAGTATTTTCAACTCTATGCTTCGCTGCATCGCCGCGCACTGGTATCGGGCGGTTTTTTTTACACTTGCGGCTTACCAAGGTGCACGCATACTTTTGTGTGCACGCAGTGGTCACGCTCGCGGAGCTCGACGAACGGCCGTACGTATCTCGCGTCAGTGTACCACTGAGTTGCCTACGTAGGTACATACTTAGATGAAGGTGTATAAGTTCGAGGACTACGGGATCCTCCCCCCCGATAGACACGATCGTTGAAACGTGTACGTGTGCGCGCAGGAAAGCGCGCGGAACCGAACAGAACAGAGGCGGAAGTTCATGGTTACCGCAAGCCAAAGCGGCTTCGGCAGCTGGTACGCTCGCCGCAGAGAACATTTCAATCGGAGCCGCGAGAGTCTTCGAGGTCCACCGATTCTGATCCGAATACCGATATTCAAGTCCTTGGAGGTCGCTAAGATTTCAGCCGGAAGGAAATGTTTCACAAGATGCAGAAGGCTGAAGGATATCCAGGATATTGATTGGCGGAGATTGCTTTTAGCTGTCTTCTTTTTTTTCCGAGGAAACGCGTGACTATATTCCTAAAAATCTCCGTGAGATTTTATAGAAAATATCTTAGTATAGAACGTAATAAACAATGAGTACATTTTTTATCACAAGAACATCTGTTTAATTACATATAATATTATACATTATACAATTTACAAGGCTTTGATAATTTTTAAGTAATCCCTTTTATCGCATTTTCCGCTATCGCGCAGTATTTCTATCCTTTCATTCTTCATGGAAAAAGTAATTTACTTGCTTTAAATAATCGGCTAAGTTCATTTTTCTCAGCACCTCTAAAGTTTCTTGATGCTTGAAGAATATTTCTTCTTGTCCTTTATAATCGCCGTATATAATTCATGAAGAAAGAGATGCTGTTTTTAATTCCTTAATGTTAAATCTACCTATTTATTTAATAAAATTGCTCAATTTTATATGTATTAATTACAAGAGAGTTCACTTTTTATGTTTTTCATATTTATTTAGACATATCGCGTTGTTTTTACCTTCTTTTTCTTAAAAGAAAAATATTAAAATTATTATTATTTAATATAGAATTATTTGTACTTAATTTATACTTGATTTAATTTTTCTTGTTGGCAATGGAGATTACATAATCATAAATAATCGTAACATGAATTAATTTAACAATTATTTCGAAAGAAAAATAAACAAATTACATTATGATCGATTTTGATACGAAGAATAAATTAATTCACAACAAAACGTTTGTACGCAACTCAATTATGTTTTATATATTTCTCTAATGTTATTATTATTTTAGCTATCGCGTTTGATGCAAGAATAAATAGTCTTTCAGAGAGACAAGACCATGATTATCGCGTTAGACTTGCGTTCCATTGTCGTTTTCATCAAAGAAGTTGCCAGTCAGCGCGTCTTCCCGATCGCGGATGTCATTACTAAGAATTGTTTGTCTTGTATAATTGGGTGTAGAATGTGTTTATCTGAGAGCGTAATGTTTCCGGTCTTTCTCTGACAAGTCTCTGTAGACGCGAACGATCCTGCAGGCAGCCGCTGTTATCGATCCGCGGAGTGTAGCCACCTCGGGTTAGAGGAATTCAAACCGATACGGGGAAACAGGTGTCTCCCACGGGGGCGTGTACAAGAACCATCTCGAGAGTTAGAGACGGATAGCAGAAATTACACCGGGTATTTCCTTCGGTATAAGCCCCTCGCCGCACCTTACCCGTTCATTGATCCTTTTACCGCTATCCGTTCAATTCGAGATTCGAGATTCGAGACTCGTAATTCGTGTCGCCTACGAAAGGAGACAAGTGCTTCGGAAGGACGCACGGGTCCACGCGCATGAGTACAGGCGTATGTATTGTATTATGTACATATCCACACATTCAAGCGTACACATATACACACATATATACACGTGCATATCTATGTAGGTGGCCAAGGAAAAGGGAAGACCAAGAACCGCTAGCTAGGATATTCTCGCTGGGTGAGAAAAGAAATTGGGAATTTCACGCTTCCGTTGGCCATTCGAGAACTGGCTGAGAGTATAAATATATGTAGTATATGTGTGCGGTCTCTAATGGTCGAAAGAGGGGACCTCTCCGTCTTTTCGATCCTATGTGAAATCACATACTCCGCCGATCTTCTCGTTCCTCTATTTTTCAACTACCTCTTTCTCTCCTTCTTTATTCCTTTCCGACTCTTTCTGCTTACCTCTCTTTCTCTCTTTTTTTTTTTCCATCTCTGTCTACCTTCCGTTTCGTATTTCATCGATAATATCGTTGCGATGGACGGCGGTCATCCCGTACTTTACATACTAAAAGCTTTTAGCCACGGTTATAGCCGCACACGATAGGATCGTGAGATAACTTATATTGCGTTTCCTTCACTATTTATTAGTTGTAAGTGCCTATTTATGATAACTGTGATATATTGATCGAAATCTGCACCATGTCGCGTATGAGACACGATTTAAAGGAAAAAATATCGTTAAATTACGTATTTATAATTTCATACATAATCAAACACTAATTTATACTAATTATTTGTATTATTATTATTATTACTATTATTATAATAAAATGTGGATATTAAATTTGTGCATGTAATTTGAGCAGTACTATAAATTTTACTCTTAATTAAGATGAAATAGCTTCCATAACCATTACGTTAATAAATGAACGATCAATTTGACTGCTTCGTAATAAGAGTAGCGATGTTTGTAGGTAAACAATAATAGTTTCGCATTAACTATCTTAATTATCGTTACATATAATCATTTAAAAGCATGTATTAATGTTTATAATTTGTCTTCTTTGACGTATGAAGGATAATTTGGATTTTATATACTGGTGAAGGACTAATTAATGTTGATTTGCATTAATCTCGAACCTTTGCAATTAACCTTTGCATAAATTTACAATTATATATCGAATCAATAATAATTTTAATTTATATTATATTAATTTATTAATTAATAATTAGTATTGTTTCATGAAAATTCGTAATAAAATGAGAGTAGAAATTAAACATAAAATTGAAAAGGAAGAAAATATTACGTAATTATTAGGCAAATGGATTATTGTGTAGCGTCAACATAAACTTTGAGGTAAATGCGAATTTCAAGCAGCACGCACTCAAAATTATGCGAGACCGCCCTTTGTTGCTAACGTATACCATTAGCTAACTACTTCATACAGTTAACATAGATGTTGCATCATTAATTTAATCCATGTTCGACTTCGTACGTCGGTATGTGCATAATCCTTAAACTATATGGCGCGCCCATACCTTAAACGGGACGGGATGGTACATTACCGAAGTCGGTGCAACTTACTTCGTTCAACTAATAATTGATCCATAAAGTGCTCCACGGGCTTTAAAGTTTCTTAAGTCAACTTTTCACTTGCGGCGGTATGAAAAGATGCACTCCGGT
This sequence comes from Acromyrmex echinatior, assembly GCF_000204515.1. Next base: position 374,392 of record NW_011627486.1, on the reverse strand, counting down.
CTAATGAAATTTCGATGGATTTGTGAGAAGGACGCGCGCGAGTAGCCTCACGGTATTCGTAATTTGATATTCCTTAAATTCTTAGTGAATATCATAATCACGATACGCGCTGGCCGCGTATCTTATAGGCAAAATAAAGTGCGCGTTAGGAATTCTTCAAGCTTCTCATCTATTATATGAACGGAACTTTCGCCAATTTAATATCTCATGGCTCACTTGCGATACAATGCATTTTAAAAGATTTGTTTAGATACATAGCTGATTTATCTCTTAATACTTCAACATAATTTTCGTAGAATTTCCTTTCTATTCAATTCGCTATGTACGTGTTGCAAAATATACATAATTACAATTTTGCTTTAATTTTAACTATGATACAAATATGGTATTCAGCGCCTTGGTTACGCTGCTTGACATCAAAACTGTGTTAAATTGCGAGGAACCTCAAAAAATGCATCAGTGCGTTTACTATGGAATAATATTAGGTGTTGGAATTAATTCGTAGCGTTTTACAAGTGATGGGAAGTACTTTCATTAATGTATTTTTTAATGCTCATGTGAAATAAATAATATTCTTTCATTAAAAACGCTACGAATTAATTCCAACACCTAATATAAAAACGATTTATTCGAATAAAATATTTATTACTTTTAATTGTACAGCTTAACAAGATAGGAGAAAAAAAATTTTGATTAATCTGGATTAATCGTAATGTAAAAGTTTTTGTGCATATTAAATAATAGCTAAATTATATTAAGAGATAATTAAAAATTTTATTTGATATTACATTAGTATGCATAACCTACATATTTGAACGTTAGACTATAAAATATAAAATGTAGAATGTGTCAGAATAAAAAATGTCACTACGATAATCAAAATTTCTTTCGAGATCGTAAGTACAGTTCTTCTTCATTGCTTACTTTACACCGCTCAGTTTTCGATGTTATCGGGATGAGGTTTTAATTAACTTGGCAAAGTAAAATTGCCGCTGCCGAGAAGGAATGTCGAGTTCTTCCACAATCTCATTTCTAAACTCTTGCACTTCATTGTAAAAATAGACTCTCAATGACTTCGTCGTTATTCAATAATTAAGGAAAGCAGTTTTTTTTAAAGCTGCTTATTAGCGAGCGCATTATTTTTGTTCGTATTATGAAAAAAACTATGAAAGCGAGAGAAAGAAAGAGAAGGAAAGAGGTATCTTATATTATACTTGCCCATGCATACAGAAAATAAACGAAGGAAAACTTTTTTAACGTTTCTTTCTTATGCATCAAAGGAACTACAAAAAGTTTGCCTTTGACTGATTAATTCATGTATAACAGAAAATAATTATCATATTTAAGATACTTTAATATATATTTTAATATTTAAAAGTTTTTTAAACAAAACTTATATTTTAAACAAATAAAATTTGCAATATTCGGCATATGAAACATTTAATAAATTTACAATTAATATAATTAATACTATTATTTTGATCTGATAATTTCCTCTCATCGATTATGTAACAGTATTTTTCGTTTAAACTGTTGCTCTTGCCACGTTAAAGTGTCTCTAATTCAGAAGACGTGCAGCGAAGTGACGGGTAGTGTCGACTCCACAATAGATTCTGTCGAGAAGGCAGCGTGCCGTGGCGGACGGCGGTTTGGCGGATCTATTTTACGGAAAATGTGATTCATGAATACGCGGCACAACTCACTACCGAGATTTCCGTAAATGCGAAACTCACGAGCGTCGGTCCGTGAAGAAAGAACGGAAGGAGAAAAGGCAGTTGGCATTGAATTAGGTATTGGTTCGAATGAATTCACGTTTGGTACAGTGGGTTATAAAGGAGAAGCACTTACTCAGAATGTTGAGTGATAAAAGGCGTTGGAAAATATGTTTGGACCACAGTTCAATGGAAACAAGGAGGAGAAGAGAGAAGGAGGAAGAAGGGAATGAAAGAAAGAAAGAGAGGTAGGAGAAGCTGGGACAAGGTGAAGTGATCGTTTGAGTTAAGCGTTCTTATGGAAATTCTAAAGTAATATTCTGCAAAGCATTCAAGTCAAGGCGAGCGCACGCGAAATCTGCGTAATGAAAGCTTCTCACAAGACGATGGAATGATGAAGAAATTTCCATTACTTTGATCTGCACCGTACCGTATGTGAAGTATGTAAGTGTGTACGCTGTGAAACTCACGAAAAGCCTTACACGATGGCAAAGAACGGAGGCAGTCTCAACAGTTTTTGAAAGTTGATAGCGAGAACTTCGATGAAGTTCTCACTTCACTCACCGAAGCTCTCCAGATTGTCCTTTTTTTTTCTTCACGAAGCCAGATTTTCAACGGAATGCACGACATTTCAAGGATAATCTACCTCGAGCAGATTTACGTGTTAATGCTAGTCATTGAAATTAAATGCTCTTCTCTGTTATGCATGGTCGGTTCGGTATTGCATCCTGATGAAATGCAATCAATAAACCTCTCAGTGAAATTTCGGAATATCACGAAATATAATGATTTGTTCGGAAACATACGACTTGAATCGTTTCCTGTGTGTAGCACAATATTTCACGTGACACGTATCGTTAAATTTGCATAATTCCATTAATGAAGTATTGAAGTATTGATTAAAAGTGATAACATTTAATAGTATTATGCAGCTGTTAATGACGTTACGTTATCATCTCTCGCTCCCTGTGTTTACCAGAAGTGTTCGAGGATCGCAATTAAAAACGATCGACCGTTATTTTACGCTCGTAATTCTCTGAATAAAAGTCGGAAATCGTTTCTTTCTTAATGCATCGGTAATTTCTGGGAATGGACAATACACCCGTTGCGATACGGCTAAGTGAGTACAATGCAGATTTAAAGAGTATCTATCACTCCGTTTTATCGAAGGAAACTATGGATATTCCGAAACACATATTCAACATACAAAATTTAAAATACCGTTTTAGCGCGAAAAGAAAAGAGACACTTGAGTTCTCTCTCTCTCTCTCTCTCTCTCTCTCTCTCTCTCTTCATTTTGTCATCTCTCTAGCATCATCTCTCGCTCGTTCTTCGCGCGAGGAAACTCTTCACGGAAGCATAATAAAATTTCCGTAGAGAAAACGGCGGGTGGTGCGGCGAGTGGAATTTCCTTGTCTCTTTCTCAAGACAGAAGCTCTTGAGATGTCGCCTTATTACAAGGTTCCCTCTTTTTTCGCATTATTCTCGCTGCGTAGCGCAAGAAAAAGTTTTGTTGATTTCGTAAATTCATCTCGTTTAACGCAGTTTTAATAAAGCCGAGTTTTCCCCGTGAGATATGGCGATTAATTAGATGTATTGCGGTCTCGCAAGAGAATTTTTCCATCGTCGTACCGTTCACTCATTCATCCACGTAACACGTACATGGCTGCCCCGTGAAATTGAGTTTAAATTTAATAACGGATTCTTTCATCAATTTGGTTTTTTCCTGGATAAGAATGTAGGTAAAGGTATCGACAATTTCAGAGCAATTTAAATTGTGAGAGGCCTTTGACAAATTTGGTTCCTGGGCAATGAGTTGGTAACAAAATCACATTTCTTAATTTAAAGTTTAAGTAGAAATTTATTTTTTTTATAGAATCTTAATTTGTAAAAAACTGACTTACGAAAGTATTATATAATATCGAAAATTAGAAAACTGCGTGGTAACCTATGATTTTATATTTTTGATTTTAACAACTTCTCAATAAAAAATTTGTTACTAAAATTTAATGTAACAAAATTTTTTTATATGGTACATATATATATATATATATATATATATATGAGTTATTATAGAGTATAGTATATAATAATATAAAATACAAACGTTGACAAAAACGATCGATTCACGCTGGCATGTAATCTAGTATGCGAATTGATAGTCACCACGGGTATTGTCCGCAGAATTTCGATCTGCATGTAAGGATGACTATGTCAAAGAAGGTCCTTGTAAAATTCCGTGTAGTCATAGACAGTTTAAACTTACAGTGCCTCGCGGGATCAGCAGTTCTTTGATCGGTAGTAACGTCGATGTACATAGATAAAATCAGACATCGTCTATGGACATGCGTTCTTAGTCAGCACAAAGATAAGTGACGCTATGATATGTTAACATATAAGAAGGCAATTTAAAATATAAATTATCCATAATTGTGTTTAAAAAGAACGTACTGTATTTTCCACAATTTATATAAAGAAGAGGTTGAAAGATGTCATTTATTCTTTCACGTCAGTAGTAACTTTTTTTTTCTTTAAAGAAACAGGAAATTTTATTACGAACCAAGAAAGGAGAATAGTTAATAAAATGTAATTTAGTTAAAAAGCAGATGATAACACACTATAAAGGAAATTAAATTGTTGGCTCCATGTACTTATCACTAGTAATAATTTTAAAATAATAATAGCAAAGGCTTTGTTTTTTATCATTTTCTTTTAATTAAATGAAAACTGTCAAAGAAAACATTATAAAGTTGCAACTGCTCTGAAACATTAGTTGGTTATGATGGACATGATCTTGCACGACTATTTGAGTTTTTTAAGTACTGTCAAACAGAACGAGGCTCCGATGGAATCGACTCTTGCATGCATTATCGAGATATATGAGCCAGTAAGAAGTCTTGGAGCTTAATGGAACTTAACTTCGAATCGGAAAAGGTTTTAAATCGATGCAATTACGATTTTTTCTCCTGCGATTACGAGGATGAAGATCACCCGGAGGTTTTTAGCCCCAATGAGCAAGAAGTCAAGTTTTCCGTTCGAGTAAAAACTAATTGATAGAGTCGTGTATCGAGAGGAGAAATAGCAATTTCAGAGTGAAACGTTTCGTAAAACGGGACGATAAGAATTTGACCTGAAATCCTCAAATCGCCGGACAATAAATGAGAGCATTGCAACGTATACACGCGCTTACTCGTCGACGCTGCGATACGTATCGTGCCAAAGCGCTGAACGACGGCATGCCTCCGCGAATCAGATCTCGCGAATAATGACTTGGCTGATAGTGCCATGCTGATCAAGAGCGGAGAAATTTACATGTTACTTTACTCGAGAAGTTAGGGGCGCCCAATATGAAACACATACACCTGCGTGTACATTTTACCGAGATAAGATAACGCATGCGTGCATGTATAATTCTAAATAACAACTGTTGTTACGATTTTCCGCTTCGTTACATGTTAATGTAATATCGTCTGATATAAGTACGCCGGTATATTTTGTATGCTCGTAGATATATTATGCGATTAACTCGCTTTCTTATGATTACGTTCTGTATGAGCAATTCCAGGCACTATGTTGCAAACCATAACGTGCGGATTATAAAAAAGGTGCGAGCATGATATAGCGTCTCGCCATAAATGCGTTATTGAACAGCGTATATATACTGATTTAGTATCAGATCGTGCGTGTGGAGATTAATGAAACCGGTAACTTCAGAGGATCGTCTCAAATAAGAATCACGCGAGCGCGAGATTATCATAGAAGTGTAGCAGAATTCCCGCTACTTTGTTCGAGGGTTGCTTGAAGTTACGGAAGGAGCGAAAATTGTATAGTGTGCGCGTGAAATCTCGAGTGGCAGTACCAATCGACGAAGGATAACAAACGGATGACACCGTTGAGTAACAGTGGCGGAAAGATAAGATCTCCCTGTCGTTTTACGCAAGAGGAACATGGGAGATCTCTTATGATAATCGAAGCGTCCATGATCTTGCATGGATTTGTATGATAAGCTGCTTGCACGGATATGAATTACAGGGCAAAATTGATCTGAAATTCAATAGTCGATAAATAACATGCACCGTAAATTCTGTAATCGGTGGTACACTGAATACCGTTTAAAGTCGGCGGTCGTACGCGCAAGAGATAAATACAGTTCTTCTGAGGATGGGCGGTCGTTACATCATGGATCACCACGGGAATCGCTTTGCGTTTTGCAGTTATGTCTTTTGCTAAGGATTACTTTTGCCACCAAACCTTTGGCGACCAAAATATCTTAATTATCGTTTATAAATAATTATGGAGAAATATTTGCATGTCCTGTAATATTTTTTAGTTTCAATGCACAATATTAATTCATAATATATATTGAACAATTGTCAAAATAATATTCTATATACTTGTTCTTATTTTGTACGTTGCAATTTAAGAATTTTGTACATTCTAGGTTATCGATAGACATATTTCAAATTCTTTATGGAAACAAGAACTTTTTTTTTTAAAAAGAGGATCGATGTTTTTAAAATTTTCCATCTTTGAGACAGAACAATTCGCGCGTTGCAGCTTTTTCGATCTTCACTAGCAAATACAGAACGTTTATTTTCGAGATAACATCGTGAGATAGTCGCATTCTTTATGTAGCTATGATATTCTATTGGTTTATCCTTTATGTAACACAGATTGGAAGCGTCAAACTGGGAACGCGCACGTAGCGACATGTTGTGTCACGTCGTATTGACTATCGAATGGATAGCAAGCTGCGGTAGAGACGGAGGTTACCAGCTCTCAATACAAGCGCATCGGGTGTGCATGGGATGTGCAATTCTTATGCAAACTGGCAGCGGTCCAAGCCTCGGTATTACGAGGTGTCAGTTGTGTCACCTCCCGAGACCCTCTACTCGATTTGAGTAGACTCAACCCACGACGTGCTTCGTTTCGTATCCGGATTGCTTCTTGCTTCTTTTACGCTTCTGTGTCTTCCTCTTTTCTTACCTCTCTCTCTCTCTCTCTCTCTCTCTCTCTCTCTCTCTCTCTCTCTCTCTCTCTCTCTCTCTCTCTCTCTCTCTCTATTGCTCGCAATTTTCCACTTTTCGCGTTTACCTTGCGCTACGACAAGGTAAACCTCATCTTTTCACAAGATACAAGTATAAACAAATACATAGGGTAATAACTATGAGGTACATGAATAAACGAATGCACTTGTCCAAACTTGCTTTTAAAGGTGCAGGCAACAACATTTGGTATTCTGAAAAATTTTATTTTTTCATCTCTCGCAGCATAATGAAGAATTTTCATTTATCCTCAACTCGGGGATTTGAAGAGATTGAAGCTTTTTCAAATCTAAACACAAAATTTTTAAGCTTTTGCATTTGCACTACTTTCAATTTTTTTGTTATAATATACCAAAAAAGAAATTCACTTAATAGGATGTTAAATTTTATTTTTATTCTAAATTGTAATTTTATAATTTCTTCTTTCCTATATATTGTATTAAAGAATGTTAATTTCAAATGATAAATCTAATAAGCCGTACATCAAAATCTTTATACTAAAAGTCGACATTAAGGATAATAACTAACGTAATACACCCATATTTATAGCAAGATGAATATTCGTATGCGCGAGGAGTAGTTCTACATTTATGTTCGTTTAATCGCGATGATGTCGGGAAGAAAGGCCACTTTATCAGAACTCGAGAACCTCGTATCCCCCTTAAGCCGGCTCCCACGCGTTGTGAATTAAGGACGACGCTGCTACGATATAGCAGGCCTCGCGTTGTCCTGTTAACCCATTAACCCTCGCAGGGCGGCCTCGTTAACCCGCCCCTTAGCAGTTGTTCGCCGGCTACTTTCAAGTTATGATCGTCTGGTCACGTTTTCTACGACCTCCGTGGGATCTTGCACGACCGAGTCCGCTACGTATGCGAGAGATCCGCGAGTACGCGTGTCTTCGAAATCGTGAGAGTTGACGCGTACGCTAATCTTCGATTCTATGAGCGTAAACCCGTGTACATGTGCGCCTGGAGATAGAAACGCGTGAATGCGGTTTGAAATTCATAGAAATAACAACGCTCGCGCCGAAAGAGACTTATGCATAATGCGAGAGTTTATCGTTGAAAGCATTCCCGCACAGCCGTAATCTCACCACGGTTTTTGCACGCGAGCAAAAAGAATATAAACGAGCTAACTTTGTACTGAAGGTGTGTCGCGTTTGTTAATACATTACATGGGGTTTCAGTGCCCATGTCGCATGATCGTAATCTGTTGACGAAAATAGAAAAAGAATGTTACATGGAGTACTCTACAATTTATGTCGTCGCTTCTTTTAGCTTTTATATAAATAATACAAGAGGGAGCTTAATTATAAACTAATTATAAACAACTAGAAAGAATATTTTACGAAAACAACACAAAGAAAATATAAGATCTTTGGATAACTTTCAAATTATCTTATATTTTATGTATGAGGAGGAATGATATTTCTTCTTCAAGAACCATTATGAGATACTTTGCAACAATATTTAAACTGGTACTATGATCATTTACTAAAAGCTATATCTCCATACAGAAATACGAAGTTTATTGGTTTAGAACTTACTCTAGAACTTCCTTTTCACCCCTTATTTTCTTCTGCTCTTTCTTTAGTTAATAACTATAGAATCTACTTACAATACTTTATTAACACACTTAAAGTAAAGTCACTGAAGATCGGTTTAATACGGAAAGTCATTCTCTGTGAGAGATTCGTCTCCTCTGTGTTCCGTCGTTAAATGTCGTTAATTGAACATTAAAGATGTATCATGTATGTATTTTTAACAAAATGAAAAAATGAAAAAATTACGGATTTTTCTAAATCTGAAAGTAATATAAAAAGACAGCAATTTAAAACCTAGATCAGAAATTATTTTAATAAGAAATAAACATGTTTTTAGAAAATAATGAAAATAAAATGAAAAAATTTAAACTATAATTACATTGTTAAATATAAATATTGATCTTATTGAACTTTCATATTAATGTAACATTTATTTTTATAAATAAAGTATAAATTTCTAATTCCAATTACTTTTTACGAAGATTATACACCTGATATATTCTTAAAAGAAACTAATAAATTTTATGAGATATTATTTATTCTTTTCTATCTAAAGATGATGTGACAAGCACCAGTTAATAACCATTTACGAAATATTTTGCACATCATGTTTGTTCGTAAGATATAGTCTCTTACTATAAGTACTTTGAGGTAGAAAGAGAAGAATGCAGGTACACTTGTATAAAGTATTAAAGTATTAAAGTACCGATGATTGCTTTCCGTCGTCAGCGGTGTAAGAGCATCTCGCTATATATTCCGTTCTATAGATCCAACTCATGTGACACATAATAGGACGTGATGTACACAGTATATCTATTTTGATCTATGTATCTATTTGATAGCTATATAATGCCACATATCTATCACATGCGGTACGTGATAGGATATTCGCTTTCACTGATAATGCAGAGGTATATAGGATAGACTGAGAATGAGCTCTATATTAAGCAAATGAGACTGAATTAGCTTTCCAGTGTAATATTGCATTCATATTATACGCATACAGCAGTGATATATATGACTTATTCGTGATAATACATTGATATAAATTATAATCCGAATATTGTATCAGTCACGTTTGCTACATTCAGTAATTGCACAATCTGAAGCACAAACAACAACATACATATATTTCGAGATTTTCAATTAATTAGAACTTATTAAATTAATCTGGGATTTTTTCTTATGCTTTGAGATTGTTTAACATATGATATCAATTTTTGACACATGTGTCTATAACGTATACACATATCTCAAAATTATAGTCATTTTTGTTTGTTATTAATTCTAATTAAATATTTTTAAAAATTTTGATTCTATTTTTTTTTCAAGAGACGTTATACATATTGTTAATAAATTATAGCTGAAAAATACGGTACAATTTTGATACTTTAATTACAGATAAAACTAGCATAAAACTATCAACGGAGATATGCATTTAACAATAAATTTATTCGCGATCTACAATTTATGTCTTTTAAATCTACAAACTTAGAGCCGACTACAGTGTTACTGAGATCGCGAATCCGTGCGCGTGCCTCTACATATCACTGCTATACCAACGGCTCGCTGCGAGTTCCGTGGGGAACAATGGGTTATAACGATCCGCAGCCTAAAGGAATTAATAGCCTTGGAGTGCCCTTCCTTCCTCATGGATCCTCCTCCCCTTATACACTACCTTCGGCACGATTAGGTATCCACGAGGGAGTCGAACCGATTGGAAATCCTCGCCTGCGGAGTCGATGCCGTATAGGATGGGCAAGGTACATTATGTAAATCGCCAGGATAACTAGGTAATTAAAGTACGGGAATAAACTACCAACGCTCGAATTCCGCTGCAACTTCGTTCCATTTTGCAGTTTCTCTTACGTCTTGGCATGCACTCCAAGATTGCGCTCCTTTTCCTCCTACTCACCCTAATCGCGTAGATATCTGTTTTTTTTTGTTCATTTCCTTATCGAAATTTATTAATCAGAAAATGGAAAATGCTCTATTATTTTTTGAACTCTCCATCAAAAATTTCTTAATAACGATCGAGATGTTCAAAGGTGAAAAAGATTGAAAATGTCCTGAATTGGCGATCATCGTGAGCGAAAAGAAATCGTGAGATGGACTAAGCGATTTGAAATCGTTAAGATGCCGCTGGCAACGGAAACTACCTGGGACCAGAAAAGGCAGTTTGAGAAATCCTAAATTCTGGTCGGAGTACCGATTAAAGAGATCGGTTTACGTCGCATGAATAAGAATTAGGCTCCTGACTGGCGCTCGCCGGTTCCTTCATCGCGAGAGATCTGGTACATGCTGAATAGTCCGCTGTGTTATATAATATAATTCACAGTGAATATTGATACTAGCACGTGCTTCAACTTTGAAAGCGAGGAAAATTGAATATAGCGTTGTCTCGCATAAATGAAAATAAATCAGTTGCTCCTAATTGTATTTATCTGTTTTGGGATAATGAAAGAGAGAAGAAAAATTATCTACTTCTTTTTTCTTGGAAATGCATGATTCTTTTTTATTAAACTATATAGCGAGACATGTATGCTTTTCAATTAATGTAAACGAATGTTTACAATATGTTTATATAAAGCTTGGGATATCTTCATTTCTCTTTCAGCGTGAAAAGCATGTTTATTTTATGTGTAAATATTAGTTCTACGCAGCGATGTTTGCATTAACTACGGCGATTTTCACAGATGAAAATTAAATAATTGTATATAAGAAACATTTGATCGTGCAATAAACACTTGAAATAACGACGAATTTATGATTTTACATTGTTGTGATGTTGTAATTAAATAGCTTTAAATACCTGAGATCGCGTAATAAATGTAGACGTAGTTTATGTACGTGTATATGTGTCGTGAAAGGAATGACGTTTATGAATAGGTATAATTTTATACGAACTGTTTTTCGACATATAATTATAATGTATACAATTTGTATTGTGGGGTGACATGCTTTACGAGAGGAGTTCACAAAGCGTGTTAATTTATTGTTACGTTGGTGCTTACATTTTGTTTCATGTTTTTAGCTTAATAGTTTGTCAAATGACTTTCCATGGTTAATAAATGTATCAGCGTAACATTTGTTGCTCCAATGAGCACATGCTTTCTCGTAGAATCTCGTTCCATTAATTATTCTTTTAATCACACTAAGCGCATTACGAAAGCTCAGATAATCACGCGCATGTTGGCGTCCTATTATCTTCGAGCTCTCACAATTTCCGTTTACAATTCGTTCGCTCGAAACAGATAATGTAACTGTATAAATAATTAGCAGTGCAAAAAGTATCGATACGAAGTTTGTACTTTTTCTGTCGAACTGATCCTGATGCATTGCATCTGGATGACTCGTGAGAAAATCGGTACTATTCGCGGAACAATAATTCGACCGTTTGGACACGGTGATTATCAACGAATATCAGGCCACGTCAAGCATTGCCGTGGATATTAACGTTACGCAAAATCCCGAGAGTATAATCGTTCGGTCCTCATGGAGATTTCATCATTGTTTGCATTTTCGGCCAGTCATGGAAGGGTCAATTCCATGGAATATCGGATGCGTTTGCCTCGCGCTGATTATTCCCAAAGCACTACTGACCATCGCTTTTCACTCTGCTTCTCTATCCTCCTATTTTCTCTTTTCCATTCTACATCTCTTTGTCCCTCTCATTATCGCTCATAATTTCTCTTTTCGATCTATACTTCTCTTCTCGCTCTGCCCAATACAGCCACATTCGATGACTATGCAAATAGCAGGCGCCGCATATTGAATATGTCCTGTATTCGATCCGTCGCTGATGCACGTCTATAATTCGATACGTGTATATACGGTAACGTTGAGTACATATCGCGGGATTACTCCGATCTGGCGGTTTTTCGTTTTCCAGTTTTATCGACCCTGTGCAGAATAATATAGAAACATGGTATTTTTATGGACGCGTTGAGCTTTTTTTTTTTGGATGACTGATCGCACGATGTAGACTCGATAACGTTGAACTATCGTGAATATTTATCTTACGTAACTGTATTTTAATTATTCGGAAGCGAAACTTATGATAGCACAAAAATAAATATGGCAGACAGCAATATTATTCTATTTATAAACGAATGACAAGATATTTTTTTTCGTCAGTAAGTAAAATGTCGTAAAGTTTTAATGAAAATTCGCTCAACATCCGGCACATATGTCCGTTATAGCGTACATGCGGACAGTCGGTTGAGCTGAGTGCATGTGTAGAAGACAGAAAATTGAATTTTTTTATTGTGACTCTATATATATTAAGAAAAGAAAAATAATTTATACTGGTCATACAAAAGTAAAAGGTTTATTTGCATAAGCTATGAGAAACATTTTTTTAATTAAATATACATTGGAAAACAATTTGTGATTATTTTTACATCACATTATTTTGTTAATGCAGCAAAAATAGAAAGAATCAAAGACAAAAATAGATTATTAATCATGGAATATTGTGAAGAGTACGATTAATAAGTTATTGTTTAATGAAATAAGGGATTGTCAGCGAAAAATGTTAATAATAAAACATTTTGTTTGGTGTTGCGAGTAAACAATGAGAAAAGAATGGGTTTTCTAATCGAGCCTTTGGCTTAAAATGCACGAGTATTGAAAGCGCCTTTCGCTAGCTTGTAAAACTCATAAATATGCAACGCTGCAAAATAGGACGTAAGGGAATTAGACACGGCGAAGGAGAAAGGAGGAAGAAAACGGAGGACAGCTTCTTACGTAATGCAAACGATAGCTTCGCGAATATATCTACCTTCGAAGTACCATTTCTTTAATTGCATGGGAACCATGGCAACTGTTGTTCGGTGTGGAAAACACCCGCTATCTTCTCTTTTCACAAAGAAAAACGGTCATTCGTTTAAATTGCCTTTGTACCAGAAGATGCAACATTTCATGGGATTTAAAACACACCGATTTGGTGATGAATGTGTTTCGGATGCAATTCTTTCAAGTTGCGAGACTTTAAGCTTCGAATAACAAATTTATTTTAACAGTTGCGTCGGACTTTATCGCCGTCGTAGTAAGAATTTCCAAGTAGCCGATATACGATCTCTTGACGTTAATAGGAATATATCCAGAAGCCATCGCGCTGCCTCATATAAAATATATCATGTGAATCCTCTATCTCTCTCTCCTAGTTGCATCGTATCGTCATATATCCCTTGCGGCGAGTAAGCGTGCTCTAGCAGATCAGATTATTAATTTCTAATGCTTCACAAAGCAACGTTTTACAACTGTAATAGATAAAGGTAAATCTGACATAAATAACTCAAGGTATCCCTAAAGAAGCTCGTTATCGCATTTATCAATTCGATAAGCCTTTCGTCTGCGTGAGATATATCAGAATCTGGAATCTCGTAGAGACTACACAGGAATTAAACATTTATAGTATCGGATTATCGCATTAATGTGGCTTGGAAATGAAATTCGATAAAAGGAATGGATTTTTTTCTATTTGATTTTTTTATTTGAGCTTTTAGAAATTTGTCGGAATCGCGCGATTTTTTTACGGCGGATAACATGACCGATCGATTGAAATTTTATCAACGCAAAGATTGCGCGTTTGCATGAGTAATATCGACATAAACATCATTGGAATGTCAGTCAGCAGGAGTCAACGAGAAAAAAAAGAGTATACATTACATCGCAGCTATGCACCACCGTGATCGGCGCAACACAATTCACCGTGCATGGCGGTACATTCGCGTGGCACTCCAATGCATCAACAACGGCAATTTTTAGACGGCACGATGGAGGAGGGGTCAGGCGGTTTTTGATGCATCGCCGTAATATTGGCGATACATTAATTCAAGGCGAATGGGAAATATATCAGTCGACCACATAATTTTCGAGCGTCCGAGTTCCAAGCTCGGTATCCCAGTTCCCAACGTGTTCTCGTCCGCTAGCGGACTTTTTTCAAACCTGGTGCCAACGTGTGTTCACGCAGAACGTCCCTATTCTGATGTGATCTATGACGGCGACGACCCTCGTCGTGACGCAACGCCTGCGCGAATCAAACGCACTAAAAATGTTCGGCCATCTATTTTTAAGCATCGTTATTTGTAGGTCGAATGACAATTTTTATCAGTTCGATTTTTATACGATAAATAGTTCGACCCAGTAAAAAGTCACTGTTTACGTTCCCAAGGGTGTCACGTTCGATACTTTTTGTCATGTAGTGAATAATATAATTTTTTACATAACGAATAGTATAACTTTTGTTCTTTACACTCGGGACACGTGGATCAAGCCACACGGAATTAATCTGGAAAATTGTGGATTGAAAATTGCTGCGAATTCTCGGCTATAAAATCTCAACGTAGTGCGTGTTGAAAAATCGCGTTTCCTAATACGTTAATGTTCACATTTCGCGTTGAACTGTTGATTGCGAGCGTTATTGTTTTTCGAGTCGTACATTCTAGCGGCAGTGCATCATAGTTTGCATTTCATGCTGAATTCATTACCGACGCAATTGCGTTTGCAAAAATGATTGATTTTAAATTGTATGCGTGAATTTATGATTCGCCGCGTTACATTAAATCTTGGCATTCCAGTGCTATTTACGCAAATGGGCTTTATCATTTGTAAACATAAATTGCTTCTCTTGAGCCGGAGATACATATAAAACGATATACCTACGGTAATGCCTGGTAGTTTTTACATCCGTACAGGTCGCGCGCGATTATCCACGCCTCCGGCAACTGCCTAAAGAGCTAATCCACGAAGTGAGAAAGTTACTGGCCTGCCGCGCGTAAGGCTGTGCATTAGGAACGCGGCCGCTTAGTAGTCGCAAATGTAACTGAACTTTAATGCGTGAGGATCTGCAGATATCGTAAATTACGAAAACTGGTGAGGTTTTGCGAAGGTCGAAATACGGAACAAACTTTGTTACAAGCGTCTTCCAAGAAAGTTATAAACGCATCACGGTGAAAAACCAAGTGAATTTGATTACTATGATGTTGGGACATGCAGAGTTATCATTCATTTGGAGACTTTTGTAAATCATCGCATATATGTAAAATTACGTATATAAATGACGTATGGAAATTCGCATATTCATAACCATTAATCACTTATTGACTTGCTAATTGACTGTATTTCATATTTGATATGTTTATTAACTGATCCAATCCGCAACACGTGTATTTGAGGCGTAGATTATCGCATTAGATATGTCACAAATTCATTATTTTGTTACTGTTATTATTATCAATAACATGTTACTGACAATGAATCATCTTTTTATCAAACTCGAAATGCACACATAATTTTCGACTTTTAACAAATATGTTTTACTCGTATAAACTTAAGTATATTCTCATTTCCTAAATTAATTAAACATCAGAATCTAGCAGTAATTTCGTTGAGTGCGCGAAATTACTTCTTCAATGCTCTGGTTGTAAATTTGGATTTACGCTGGGTTATAAATTACACAACGCGACAATCTCTCGCCTTAATCCAAGATCTGTACACGTTCTGGCAAAATCGTAAACTGCACGCTAGGGTCTAACAAACCCAACCATTTCCATGTATCATACATCTTTCTATTTTTTTACAAGACGTAATTGCTTACATAAAGAGATAGATACAATTGTCTTACATGTCTCTTTTTTCCTCGATTTTAATGATTAATTATTAATGCTTTTTGCTTCTCGAATTTATCTTTCATATGAAATTGAATGAATACTCATAGCGCAATTTTAAAGAGTATGTGTCTTTTTATGTTTTCAGAAGAGTCTAGCCTTACATATAACTCTCTTCCTTCCTTTCTTCGTACATTGTTTAAGCTTAATCTTTAAGTAAATGACCACAGCACTCCATGTACAGTTATTTTAAAAATCTTATCTTGGAAAAGAAAAATAAAAGTTTCGCCTAGAGGTTTTAAAATTCATTATTTTTACATTCCTCTATTTCATAAGGATAAAAGTAATGTAAATTTAACACTATACAGCTATTAAAAAATATAACTATGAAAATAGAATCTGTTTGGAGTGTTTTGAGCATCCTACTTACTTACTTAAAGATTAAGTGCATCATGAAATCTGATTGTCTTAAACGAGTTGTTAACCTCAGTTTCACGCTAATGTCGCCTCCTTCCGTAAAGTCTTTAAGTGCAGCTCCAGTTCGTGCGGTTGAGCTGAACTGTAAATGCAATGAGCCGATTAATACGATGTTTGTTAAGACAGTCATACGATCGGACACTCCGACGATATTTACCGTATTCTATCGTGTTTTACGACGACTTGCTTTCAAACAACAGCGCGGAAATAGCTGTAAAGTGGAATTTTTGAGTCTTGAATTACAAGCTGTTTCGAAAGTGGAAGCTAGTTAACTGCGTATCAGAAAGAAACTCTTTCTATCGTTACCTAACCGATAGCTGTATCCTTTTCCATTTGCGAACGGATCCTGTTAATTTTTTCGTTAAAAGAATCTATGAGAATATATCAAACACACACACTATTCTAAAAAATCGGGCGCAAAACTATTATATAATCATCGGAATGAAAGATATCCGTCGTTTAAAATCTGGTTATTTTAATGATTAGTCTCTGATTTAATCACATCGTTGTCACGACACTCTCCTTTCTCTTTCTTTCACAAGAATGTGATCGACAGTGATTCGCTGTTTGTCGAGAGCGTGACAGATGCCTGGGCGTTCTCTAAAGGCATCTTAAACGAGCGATGGGGTCTCGTGTAGGTGCTCCCTTGTCGACGTGTCTTATCGACATGAACCTATAAACCCAAGCTGGCCGGAGATAATATCGGGAACCCCTTTTCCCAGACTTCTTTCACGTTTTCCTCTCGTCGCTGAGGCTTCGTCCCCTCGTCGTCTTCTCGAGTGCCTATATATCAGAGGAGTCCTCGAAAACGCGGTGGATTTTCGTCGAGGTAAAAGCGAATAAAGGTCACGAGAGCTCTACGCCGATATGATTCCAGGAATGATTCCGTTCCTGGCGATCGATGTTCGTAAAATCTGCGCCACCGTCAACGATCTGCATTTGTATGCGCAAGAAGAAACTCTTGTACCGGCCGCAGAGCTGTGAGAGAGTAGAAATTGGATGCCGCTGTCGGGACAGTAAAAATATTTGTATGCTACCCAAAATTGATTCCTACGGTCCAAATGTTATTGCAATAGCATTGGAAATTTCATCTGTCATGCAATATTTAAGATTGTGCAGTCTTTATATCTATATTGTTTTATAATCGATCATCGCGCAGAGATAAAATTGGAATTGTTGATAATGAAAAGGTATCCTTCTACTTTCGACTACTTCGATTTATATAATAGATTTTCAAAATTACGACTGGTATGCGTTAAAGATTAAAAAAAGAGTAAGTTGAACGAAGATTAAAGATAGTTTACATTAGTGGAAACAAGCACTAATTATTTTTTCATATCTTATTATTATTTATAAATTTTTTTAAATTCTGATTTTTTTTATGTACTTTGTTATATTCATTGCAATGACTCATTAACAATATGTCTTGCTTTAATTTCCGTCAAATCTTACTCGCGATTTTTTTATGCATAATTTTCCTCTTTTTTCCTCGAGGGATCCATCCTAAAAAGATGGAGTACGCCTTAAATGATGAAATCTCTATCAGATGAATCTGATGCTACAGTACTAGTGGTTGAAGCGTTATTAACTTTCATCGAATGCCGGAAATTCTCCCTCATACTCCGGAAAGATTTAAGCACGCCCTGGTTTATGCTCGTTAAACGTAGTATGCTGCACATCGCATCTTTTGCGATCCTTCAGAAGTTTCTTTATTCAAAAATAGAGAAAGAGAGAGGTGTGCTCGATAAAGTCATAACTATATATTTCCATGAGCAATTTTTGCCAAGCAATATTATATTCAGACATTATTTTAGCTCTCTTGTATATGCATTAGTATGCAAATGCACGCGTATATATTTTTCGTTTAATTAAACAATAACGGTACATCATTAAAAAAACAAGGTGAACATTATTTTCCACCATCCTCACTCTTGATAATATTTTTCAGCTAATCACTTTTACATATTATTAATTGGAAAATTGAATCAAACGTATTAATTTAAAATGGCTTTAATTAAATTTGTGCGATTTCACCAATTACATGTTATTTTCATTTGTATAAATAATAGTGCATCACGAATTCTCTAAAGAGCTTCGCCGATATCGTTTGAATATTTAAAAATTTTTCTGCTGGGACATACCACCGGCAGTGCTTTCTCCACGCCAGCAACACAACAAATCGATAGCAATTCGATACTCCCATTCGACCGGCCCATTCTCGAATTTGTTCGGCACGCCGCACGCGATTCTTGAAATCCGCGTTTGGTGACATTAAGCGGAAGTGAGTCTCGAACGTAGCTCGGGGATGGAGATTCCTTTTCCGCCAGTCGTGATTCTTCTGCGTCGCGGCGACCACCATTCATCCTTTTGTTTTTTCGTGCACGCGTTACAAATTGACCCCATGCTTCATACCAAAGCCATGCCGTGGTCGCATTCAAGTCGACGTGAAATACCGTAAAATACCTTGTGTAGTTACGAGCACACACGCTGTCTATTACTTGCATCTCGCGAATTAATTAGCGACATTAATATACGCGGATATGCGTATCATTGCGTACCAATAAGATCGTATGCACTCGTCGTACTGCTGCAAGATTGAAATCTTATAATTAGATCCACCTATAATGTGTATAATAAATGAGATAATCGCTCT
The DNA here is from genome assembly GCF_000204515.1 of Acromyrmex echinatior. The sequence goes on along the minus strand of NW_011627486.1, from coordinate 355,349 downwards.
TAACAACCTACGAAAGGCCCGATATATGGCATGTTCAATCGAATTAATTGAATATGTACCAACGGTATCCCAATGTAATTTTCTTGATAGATTCTGTGTAACATCAATTTTCCGGATTATCCTCGAAGCTCTTCGTACGCAGTACGCACGTCATGATCTTTGCAAGTACTATATATAGTGTAATATACTGGTGCAGTAAATTGGTTGTCAGATTGTTCAGGTATCTACTGAGTGACTGGTATCAAGCTTTTAGTGAGTCCATTTAGGATCCATCAGAAACAGAGTAAGCCTTGCATGAAATCTATTAGTGAAATCTGTCAGTGTAAGCTTTACATTAGAGGTACTTCGTTATTGGGCCACGCATCTGAATTTAATCAAAAGAACTTGTTGGAATACAAATCTCATTTAATAATCAAATATTTCCAATTCTCCAGCACGAATATTAGATATTTAAATGAACGTGACAATCTGCACATACATTATACAAGTATTACTAATAACAAATGTATATTTATGTGATATGTATCGTATGCAGCACGCGCGAATGAAATCACATTAAGCCACTATTGTACCGTAAAGCTTCACGTGCGATTCATCTCACGAAATGTAGATACGCTCGCGTCCACTATAAAAATTAATAAACGCAAAACATATATAAATTACAAGCACGTTCTCGCTGTACATGATATGCTTGACTATATGTTCAAATTGAGTGCTTCTCAACTTTCTTCGAGCAAGCACAGTGTGTTGTCTACAAAGTTTCATCGTATTTTTCAGTGTGTCAGTCATTGCTCCAGTTTCTTTCCTCTTGCGCTCATCCAACGCAAATTGCAGCAAGTTAAAATTTTAATATTCTTACGTGCTTTATGTTCCCAGTGATGTAGAATAAAATGTGGAGATGTTCCGAGATTAAAAAATTCGCTTGAAATTTTTATAAGTTATAAAAAAGCAGGCTACCTTTTGGTAATTAAAGGATCACAAAAATATAAGTAAATTGTAACTGTCGCGCGCGTAACAAGAATTTTATTAAACATAAATATGGTTGTTAGTTATTTACAAATAGAAGTCTTCTAAAGATTGCCATACTTGGCTTAATTATAGATTAATTTTTATGATGTAAATAATTATATAAATTAATATAATTACAAAGTATTATAAAAAATTGCAACTGCAAAATTCCATAATTATTTATTCCGAAAAAAACAAGATCTAAAAAATAAATTCATACTTGATAGCAGTTTTAAATGATATTTTCATTTAGCGTAATAGTTGTCACAGAGTAGCATATTTTGCGAGATAAAATTGTGTGATTTTTACACATATTTTTTTTACCAGAGCGAAATATTTACTTTGATAAGTTTAAACGAAATTTTCTTTAAATATAAAATCTCTTCTTGATAAAAGCCTTTTTTTTTTTTTGACAAATTAGCACATTAAAGTTATATAAATATTTTGTTTTGCTAGAAAAAATATTTATAACAATCACAATTTAATTTTTTTTTTTAAATAAGTTGATTATTCTGTGAAAATAATAAAATTTTTACTAATGAATTTTTACTAATGAATAGAAGTATGATTTAAAACTGCTATCAAGTATAAATTTATTTTTTAGATCTTATTTTTTCGGAATAAATAATTACGGAATTTCACTATTTACCTTGCAATCGTTGCTTACAAAGTTGTATAATAAATACAATTTTCACAAAACGTTTATACAATATATGTATACGTGTTTATCACTACGTAACTCTTGATTTACAATCCATGTAATTCATTATTTTCGGAATCTCATTATATAAACATTCGCGAAGTTACTTTTACTTTGAAAATCTTTTGGGTTTTACAAATATGAGCAAGTTCTACATTATACGTGCGTGCACTATTATATGGAATTGGTAAACGGACTCGTGCAATTCGCGCATTAATGCATAGACAAGTAAAATGCTGCGTTAACCCGAATGTGAAGGTACACAGTCTAGGAACATGTCATGTGTCTCTCGTTACAAGCTGCTATCTTCTACATCATCTTACGTTTATGAAACACGTCCTCGTTATCCGTTTAGATTTATTCAGATTGCGATGTAGCGTGACTTCATTGCACTACTACAAAAAATCGTGCAGCAAAAAATCGTATATTCCTTTCGATGCACAAGGAAATCTTTATTTAAGACATGACATGTATCGCCACATCTTGTCATATAAATAATTATAAATATTCGAGGAAGGTAATATAAGAAATAATTTGCAACTCGAAAAATAGGATATTTTTGGTTCTTTCTGATCAAAATTTAACTTTATGTAAGTATGTTACGTAAATATGCGTACACTACGTACACACACACACACACACACACACACATATATATATATATATATATACATGTATATATAAAATACATATAAACAGCGACAATTTTTTTATTAAATATATATGATATATACTATATATATAATATATAATATGCGCACATATATTTTTATGCTGTTTCTTAAATTTTTTAATAACTTCGCAATATTGTCTAAATTACAATTCTTCTGCTTAATTATTGCATGCTCATCCAAAAACAATACGTGTTTATTTGACGAAAAAGCAAATGTAAATGATTATTTAGCTGAGAATGGTCGTTGCAAACTCAAGAAAAGCACAACACGTTTTCGTTCTTCAGAGTGCACATGAAGTGTACTGAGATTGAAAACATTCCTCTAAATCGAAGGGGGTGAAGTGCTTGCTTCCAACATTTACTTTCCATTGGGAAGTTCGACAATTGGCGACAAAGAGGTCGGGGCGCGTTATTTATTTCACTAAGTGCTCTCGATCGTTCGTTACTTGGTTCTGGCTCTCGTTCACTCGCGAAAATTTATAGTCGCATGCTACGTGTAACTCACAGATCCCACGCACCGGCAGGGGGAAGCAATGGGCCTTGCAACCTCGATGGAAAACGCGAAAATTCTCACCGCGTTTGGTAAAACACGTAGGAAATATAACATGGAGTCGGTAAATTCGCGTAAAAATGTAGTGATATTTTTTACTAGGAGGCTTTATCAAGTTTTATTACCACCTCACACACACATATACAGATACTATGTTTTGTTTTTAATTTCAGTATATTTAATAAGTTTTAATTCCAAGAGGGAAAATTTATATTTATGAAACAATTTATTAACTTGTCTTGTTTAGTATATGTATATGTAGATTATAATGTTATGATTAATATCCATTTTTTTTAATATAAATTTTTTTATAAAATAATAATTACATATTCTCTTCTAATATGTGCGAAAATTTGTATTGCGGATAAGGAAATTCTATTCGTAGTAGGGTTCTTCGCTGCAATTCTCCACGATGTCGTAAGCCCTCGAGGGGTATCCATGTCGACTGTCTTATCTACATAACACGAATCGACCTTTATGGTCGACTCTAATGATCGGCAATGTGGACGGTCTCCGATGGACGATCGTTTTTGTCACGCTCAAGATAGGATTTTCACTTACATTTACGCAAATGAGACTGTTACAATTTGTAGAGAATTGAAGGAACTGAAAGTACTATAGTAGATGAATTGTAGTAGATGTGTACGAACAGTGATGTATATAATTTTCCCTCAGCATTGATAAATATCAGAAGTAAACTTTTATTCAAAATGTTAACACTTAACGGTTATATTATGAAAGTTACTACATGAATAAAATAGTTTTATTGAAATATTCAAAAGTTTAACGAGATACAGATTTAAAAATGATTTCGTTTGAATTATTAAAATAATTATGCAAAATGCTCAAGTTGGTTGCTCAATGTCAAAAGTTTTAGTTCATTTTGCTTGAATTTTCTATATAATTATTTTGATAATCGAATCAAAGATTTCAGATTTATATTTACCAAAAATTTTAAACATTTTAGTAAAATTGTTCTTTTCATGTATTTGTCTCACATTAAATCATACTATCAGCTTCTGCGATATCAATTTTTTTCAAAACACAGAGATATATAAAATTATAATTTTTTGTTCTTAATAAAGTTCATTTTTTGGGGGAAAATGCTTGATATCTTATTGTGGAAATATTTAGGAGGAATCTCAACGAATTTAGCGTCAACTCTGTATGAGCATTTCATTTGCTAAAGAATTTACATCGTCGCGCTGATGCGTACTGCTGAACAGTGTAGTAAAGAGAGAGAGAAAGAGAGAGAGAGAGAGAGAGAGAGAGAAAGAGAGAGAGAAAGAGAGAGAGAAAGTTCTCCTTGAATGTATAGCCCCGATTTCGCTGGACATTTCTAGAATGCAGAATAGCAGAGACATTGTGACATTACGCTGTGTGCACCGGTTACAGAAGCGGGGAATTCTGTAATGACTTTACTCATCTGGCTTCCATTCTTGCATTTCCCACAGCGGCCAAGTACTTGCATTATTTTCACAAGTGCATAAATATGGTCAGAATATGTGCGCTCTTCACCGTCTGCAACTAATTGTGCAATATTTTTCGCTTGAAATACACTTTTGTATCTTTTTGTTCACAACGGAAAGAGACAAGTGTGAAAAGTACAAATTCTTTCAGAATTGCAACGCGAAAATGCAGCTTATTACTCGTATCGTAACATATCTTATCGCAATTTAGTATCTAATTAATTAAATCTTTTCTCTATTTATCGTTGTGCTTATCATACCACTTTATCGTTAATCAGATATAATTATGTCATTGTTTACCCACACATTATATGTTTAATTTCACACATATATATTCCGGTTATGAACTCCTATTCACAGCACATAATTATCTTCGCTGTTAGACGCTACGATTATCTTCGATAAACGCATAGCCTTATTATTCTCACTAGAGAGAGCAACACGTGTGATGCTCTGTAATATTATTCTAAATACTCAAGATTCAAAATATAAGCAGAAACAACGCATCAAGTATACTACAGGGTTCGCTCTGCATCGAACAATGGAGCATTATATCTACACGGCGCTCAGGCAAGTATAAAATGAGCGAATAGCAGAAAATTTAATAAGCTGCCCATGCGAACAACGTTTTCTCCCTGGGCCGAGATCGACTATTATCCAATCACCGCAGCATTCTCTGTATCATGCATACAAGTTATGACTTAATCCGCTGGTTGCGAACGCTAAGTACCGAATCGCACGAGATAATGATTCCCCGATCGACGACGATCCACTTTTAGACTGCGGACAGGCGAGGCCACGCGTATAATGCACGATGAACAACAGAGAAAAAGAGATGGAGAGAGTCTAACCATAAGAGGGATGCGTTACGTAAAATACGCGCGGTCGACGATACCGATCTTTCGGCCCGATCGAATCTTGAAACGAGGCTGAGAAACGAGGCTCTCGCTCCGATCTCGTGCGGACGCGCGCGCGTGCGGATCTCCCGGATCGTCCGAGCATGTCGGAGTCTTCATGCTCGCGTGGCCCCTGGCTAGGAGACCTCGCTAAACTTGGCTCTAGGTAATTCGACGATTGACGGATAAGGGATCGGGAGTAACCGCGTCCGGGCCCTAGCGCGGTTCTGCTTAGCGTTTGATCCCTTTTCTTCTTCTTTTCTTCCTATTCTCGTAACGTTCCTAACGTTCATATTGGAATCCTTATAGTTTCACCCCCCGAAGGAATCGAAGTGCGCGAGAAAAATACGTGTGGAATCCGCCCACTTCCGTCATATTGGACCTCTCGGGCACGTCGTAGCTGGTATTTAGAAGAAATCATGAATGAATATTAGTGACGATATCTCCGATTGTACCTCATGCATTTTCTCTGATTTTAGGTCCGTTTTTTGTTGCTGAATTAGTTTTATATATATATATATATGTATGTATATACTTTTGGAACTTAAAGTGAAAAATAAATATATAGGTCTGTTTGCGTTGCTTGCACTTTTTGCATTCAGCATCTTCGCTTTTTCTCTCTCTTCAACGTTTGAATATCTATTTATTTCACTTTGGGCACAACAATTTTTGGGGATTTCAAACAACGCGAACAGATCTTATGTTTGGCGAAAGCGAGAAAGCAAGTTCTAGCACAGTCCAATGCAGGGATAAAAAAAACAGACCTTTTATTTTCCTTCGACGTGTCGTACGGGATTTCATCCGCGACAGATGGTATCAGCCGATGTTCGGGTAAATCACGATTTCGCTAAATCGCTAAATCGCAAGTGAAACGACGTTTTATCAGGAAACCATACGCAGGGCAAGGGAGAAGGCGTAATATTGTCTCGCAATTACTTCGTCTGATCACGTGCCGCTGTCTTGTATGCTCCTACGATTTTTCGTTCGACCATCCTCGCGAGGATATTCATAGGGATATCCATGAGGTACTTCATGGAACAACGGAATTATAGATAATCGCTATCGCTCGGAACGAGGAAAGAAAAACGAAGATTCACGTGGATCGATGGATGAAGAAACAAATTATGAAAAGACTGACATTCCAAGGATAAATTTCTGCCAGGATTTTATCAAGGATACAAAATTATATTAACTCCGGTGGAGCTGATTGCAAGAATGATGCACAGTTGACCCATGGAGTTACCTGAATAATTATGTTTTGCATTAGACTAAACATACGCCATTCGAATGTACATAGAATTTCGAATAAACGATAATAAATTGCCTAATAAATAAAACCGGTTTGTATTTGATTTCTCCGCGTGAAATGACACGCGGTACCGTAAGGTCCAATCGCTCAACCGCGCTCATTACCGCGATGCCGCAGGGTTATTACGTCTCTGGAAAGACTTCATCGGACTTATCCGCTTTACGAAGGAAAACGTCAAATGCGACACTTGCGCGCGTATTTGCTATATTTATCTATTTGCGATGCGTGAGATGATGTGAATGACAGCCGGAGTGCCGGCGGTGACCGCATGCAGTTGTAAGCATTCGGAAACAATTTAGCTGTTGCTTGAGAGTCGATCTCGAGGCGCTTCAATCGCGCGTGAAGGTGGTACACGTCCGACACGCATGCATCCAAGTGCTATGGGATGTTCGAGAATAGGAATGAGATGAATACGGTCATTATGGATGCAGTGCTGTATCAAGCGCTCTGTTAGGAAGCCGCACGACGAGTCGTTTGCTTTTCAAAAATTCGCCTACAGTAGCATCTTAACAATTACTATTATATATATATATATATATATATGAATAAAAGTCCGTATATATAACCGGAATATATATGTGAAATAAAATGGTTGAACAATCACGTAATTATGTCTGATTAATAACGGAGCAATGGCATGATAAATGGCATAAACATAAATATGTGCTAATCGATATTATATTAATTAAATTGGCTCTTTCAAGCAATTGCTTTATGAGTACTAAAAATTCTCATAATTGTGCAATATTATCTTTTATTATAATAATATCTTTTTTTATTTCTTTTTCTCATGGTTAACTAGATTGTTAATTATACCGAGTAACCGAGGTGTTTCTTTCATATGGCGCGCAAACGAGTCCAGATATACAATTTCTCTAAAGCGGGAAATTAAATTTAATGCTATCCGCTTTTTTCCCTATAATAATAACTTTTCTTGCGAGTAGTCTTGTGGTATTATTTTCTCGAGAGGGTAGCGATGTTCTTCTTTCGATCGTGACTGATCTACCATGCTTCCTCTTCCACGTCCCGCCGTCGACACGTGCTCTTCTTTAGACGAGCGCTTCGTTTCTCCTTCGGTCTTGGGTCATTGCATCTTTCACGTTGAAACGGGGCCGTAAAACGTTGGAAGAAATGCGGAAAAACGCAAGGCGAATGCGGCGCACGTGCGGATAAGCACGCTCGGAAAATATTTTCGATCGTCCCTAGAGTTTCGGTCTTGATACGAGCTGTCTGCCCGTTTTCTAACTTACACCGCAGTTTAATAATCGGCGAAACGTGCCGGCGTACCTTCATCACGATCATGCCGGAGATTAACGCAACGCTGCGCGATGCGTTATCGGTCGTGCATTACCGTTATTCACCGATTAACGCTCGTTAATATTCATTATATTGACGCAACTTGTGGTTAAATAGATCGCCCGTCTCAACCGTCTTGCGTTGTGTAACGTTATTGTAAATACAGACACGCATTACCGACTCGCGCCTGATTAGAGGGAATAGAAACACGCGCGGCCGCGTTTCGCTAGCACGTAATCGATTTGGTGCATAGAGGTGGAATTTTTGCTATGAGCGACGCTGATAGGCGTATTACGATTAAGAGACTACGACTAAAGTGCCATTTACATTCCAGCCGCGAGTGGCCACAGGGTGTTTAAAACGGGGCGATAAAGGCTAACGTTTATTACCTGTTACTGAGAAATATAGTAACCGGAAATAAAACCATTTGTATGTTCAACGTTCCGTGCAGTATCGCGAGATATGATAATAGTTGTGTAGACTTGAACGTTAAGGAAAACTTGCCGTTAATTTGGGCCTTGATAACCGGCGAAGTGTAAAGACGCAAGGAAATGGCTTGTGAAAAATTCATATCGTTGGGAGCTTCTATCTTCGCCGGTCCATCTATCTTTCATCTCCAATGCTGTATAAACCAATGAAAATATTTCAAATTGCATTACATCCGAAAAAATTGTGTAAAAAATTTTATAGCCAATTTTTTAAATAAGCAATTGAACTTTTAATTCCATGATCTTATTTATCGTGAGATGAATAATAAGTAGCGATTAAAGTTTTTTTATTTCACGCAATCTGATCACAAATTTCATTCGTGTTACGGATAGCTAAGCCATTTACAATAAATATCTCACGCATTTTGTGCGAGTCAATCCATTCAGCATCAATGTGGTCGTGTATAGACGAGAGTATCTCGGAGCCGCGATAGGATGTTGGACATATCAAATTTAGTTTGACGACCGAACGGGGAATTTCAGTCGACAGGTTGTACAGCTAACGCAAACCACGTTTCTACTCCCCAAATGGCTTTGGTACTACGCGTATTAACGATTTAACGTCGCGTGTGGAATATTTACTTTCGACCACAGCGTGGGCAGGATCAAAATGTCGTAATGCGTTTGACCATAAAATTATTGTTCGTCCGCAATATTACGTTTAATTTCCTTTACCGCGGTCGCGTTGCAATAAATTGACTACGCACGTAGTTGCCCCAATTTGCATGCGCTTCGATCATATCCCATTAACGGATGCCATATCATTTGCGTCATGTGTTAAAAACAACATATATTACGAGCATTCGTTAAGAGAATTATTAAAAATACAACTGGTGGATATATGTAGAGATTAGTTGATTTGATGGCGATTCGATTGGATGTAAATAGTAAATGCAAAATATAAATAATATAATTAATCTGATAATTAGTCTTCTTATAACATACAAGTAATTCATGAAAGATTAAATTTTTGTTATTTAATAAATAAATATCCTATATTGAGCTAAAAGATTTAATGAGAAATATCTATATTGACTTCCAATCTAGATATTTCTCGTCGTACAAAATTATTGTGTCGAAATATGCCGCGTTTAAATCGAATATCGTTGTTCTCTCTCATTTTCAATTATAATACGGGAGCAGTATTAAAAGGAAAGGTAATACTACTCTTGATTTTTAAATAATTAAATATTCTTCAGCAGCACACCAACCACGAAATTGCCGTCATTATCCCCAAATAAGTAAAGGGAAACAACGGTGATACCGCTCAATTAAGTTGCATTAATAAAAGGTCTCTGGCGTGACAACAATTTATCTATTTTTTTTATAAATTAAAGTTACAAACTTGTTTGACAAAATTCCAAGTTTTGGACGATTATTGCAAAATTTGCGATTTATTTGAATCCAATCTGAATTTTGAATAAGGTACATTTTTCTTCAATTGAACATTAATAATATTAAGGCAATGATTATTCAATTCATTCTTTGAATTTTGTCTTTTTTTTACTTTGCGTACGTTGTATTTAAAAATATATGTACTATAATTTATTATCCTACATATATGAAACGTTATATTTCTTTATTTGCGTTTTTATCATTTTTATCATTTTTAGATTATTTTAAAATATATTTTATTAATAAATCCTTTTATATATTTTACATTTATCAGATGCTATTTTATATTCTTTTGATATAATTTATTCAATATACATGGTTGGATAATCTTGTTATATCTTGTTTTTTCATCTTGTTATAATATATATTAATTATTAATAATACCGCTCCGGATTTGCTAATTTGTTCAATTTTCTGAATGGATTTTATCGTTAAACCTCAGATTTATTATTTGAAATATTGATACTGTCGGCTACCGCATTGGTATTTGTTACCATCGAAGACAGCGTTTCCTCCACCGTACGAAAAGAATCAATCCCGCGGCAGAATCGAGCGATCGGTTTCCTGCCTTCCGCATGGAGCCGTGTTCGGCTTCGTGACTGAACCTATATACGATGATATCGTACGTGCCAGTTTGAAAATTATCGGCGCGGCGCTATCGCGGGTATCATTTTCCCTGGTGATATGTATCGAGCAGCGGCACGTCGAGACGGTTAGAAATTATAGAAGTTCGGCGCCGCATCGGGCACCTCATCGATTACGCGCGTTGCCATTGGCTTGGGCGCGCGAGGAAACGTTCGTGCCAGAAGACGAGGCCCCAAAGGCGAGAGGTATAAAATCAGTCTGATGGAACATTATCATTGGTAAAAAAAAGAAAAGGAGAGAAAAAATAGGGAAAAAGAACTCGCGCGCGCCACGGAATGAGGAGGTGCGAATTCGCCTTATGGCGGTGATCATATCGGCGCGTAACGACGTCGGACTATCTAGCCGGCAGGCTTCGATTTCAAATTGGAATTCGAATTGCAAATGCTTCCATTGGAAAAGTACTTTGAACCTATTGTCGGAGAGGGATGATAGAAGGGGATGCACGCGGCGTGGCACAGAAGCGTTCAACTGTACACCGCGATTGATCAAAGTGCTCGTTTGGAAATGACGCGCGCCCTCTCTCTCGCTTTATTTACTTAATATTGATCGGCAAAAGTTTCGATCGAGCGAGCTGGATCGAGAGCATGGCTCACTTGTCGCTTGTGCATTATCGATCACTACCGATGACCTGTGTAAATCTCGCTGGCAACTATTTGCAGCTTTCACTTTACGTGTAACGTTGTTATACTGCTTCCTCGAGAGACTGTTATATTTGTCTTCAATACAGAGTTCCTAATCCCGATACAAATTACATCCATTATGTAGCGATGTTCCAAGCGAACCAAAGCATGCGAACGTTAACATGTTCCCTATATTTTTTATTTATTTTTATACATGCTATTCACCTAATTACCTATACATACCTATAATTATATATGTATATATTATCTATTTACGTGCCTATTTACGTGACTGTATAAAAACATTTCTTTTCACAACAATTACCACTATGCGGTATCGTTTTAAATTACAAAGTATTATACTCGTTTAGGGCTATGATGAAAAGTTTTAATTAGAGTTCCTGTCTGGTATAATTATGACTCGAAATTACAGCACGTAATATACGAGTGCGGAACACCTTACTTTCCTGTTGAAGGGGCCGTCCAAGATATTGCACTCTATCGCACTGTTGAGTACTAGGAGCTAGTAATTATCTCTTTTGAATGACGCACTCGCCGCGGCGTTTTACACGCGGGAAATTCATCATTGGATTTTTATATCACGTGGCACTTTCTTCATCGCAGTGCGAGCGCGATGAGAGTGTCGACTCTCTTGAATATTCCGCTCTCTGTCGTTCTCTATCCCTCTCACTTTACGTATTCTCATAATTTCGCGCGTATGCGTAATCCCAAATGAGCTCGACGGAAATCGTATACGAGAACACGGGGCTCCCGCGGGTGTAGACGCGCCGTGAGGCCAAGTCCGTTAGTTTCACGTGTCGTTACGGTTTATAAGCATAGGATGCGTTCGTCGTTGCGCGTCTTCGCGGCGTGAGAGCGGGTTCAATGCACCCGGCTGGGTACTGGGTAGTATAGGAACGAACCGGGGCGCCTCGACATCCATCCTCCGCGTCCAGGGATATCTCTGCGGCGGACGGCCGTGATGGAAGGCGCGGGACGGACCGGCGGGATATCGACTTACGATTTGACACGGACTAGGTACCTGTCACCGTTAAGTCCACGGAAAGAGAGATTTCGATCGTTCACCGCAAAGAGACCGTTCTTTCTGTCTCCCTTCCATTTCCTCCTCCTCCTCTTCCTTTCTTTCCGTAGGAATTTGATCAGCGGCGGCCTTTAAACGAAACATTCGTCTCGAAACATTTATCTCCGTTCTAAGCTCGCCGCTTGAAAAGGATACGCTATACGAGGAGTACGATTCTGCGTCAGGCTATGCCGAGGGTGTAGCTGGAATTTCGCCGTTTTAGTTGTATTCGTTTAACGCGAATAATTCGAATAAAAGTGACACCGTGAGAATCGCACAGCGGCTAATGATTTCAATTAACGCTTCGGCGCGGGCGCCGCGGTATATACGATATTTGATTTAGGTTTCTCGCAAGAGCGCGGCCATGATGTTAAAAGCTATCGAGATTATAATTACATAACGTGGAATTAATTTTGTAATGAAACTCCGTACGAGCGTGCGAGCGTTTCGCTATCGCGTGCAGTTACTTATATTGGATTGTCTATTCAACCAATGAGCGAATAGGGTTGCACGAAGCAAAAAATCGCTGATGTGGTATAATATGATTATATCGATTTTTCGAGACGAGTTTAAAACTGACACGGTTTAAAGTAGAGTCTTTAGAACTACACCAGAATCTAGCCATCCCTCCATCCTCTCTTGTGATTGGCGTGCTCACAATAGTAGTACCAATCGAGAACGCACATACATTCATATCACCAATTGAGAGCAAACACTTCGGACATGCACGCCATTTTTGAGGCATGGCCAGACTCTGGTAGTTCTAGGGATTCTAGTTGAAGGGATCTAGTATCGCACGTTACTCCCTGACCAGAGTAGATTACAAGACAAGTACTGTGGCTGCTTTATAAGGTTTTGGAGAATCGCCCGTTTCTATTATTGTTCAGCACAAAGCACCCTCACGATGATTTTTATTTCAAAGCGCCGCTCAATGTACCGTCCTATATTGAAATCTTATCGTGACGCCGGACACGGACTGTTTTATAAGAAAATACATCGTGGCGAAAGCAATTTCAGTTGGACAAACATTGTGCCATTCTGCGAAAGGTGACGGCGTTGCGAGTGAAAACGACAACGACGCAAAACGATATGCTAATAAGATATTCTTCTCTTACTATCTCACGTAGGCGTGACAATCATGACTGCCGTTTGTCCTGCGATGTCTTCCTTTTTTCCCAGTCGAGCGATCGCAACCAATTAACAAGGCTGCATCATCGGTATACGTTCAGAGGGCGTCTCTTCTAATCGATCACGCGGAGAGAAAAATGCGTCGATAAAATGGTAGTAACGCGATCCGTCGCTCAGACGCGAGATATAAGACATGGCTCTCACCGCCATGGCATTGCTTTACGATTCGATCGGGGCAATTTGTAAAATTTATAGTCTCGGGGGCCGCGTAATGGCATGAAGCGCCGCGTTAACGAAGCTCGATGACGACACACCGAACAACGTGTATATCTTGTGTTGTGCGTATGTAGGTGTGGGACCATCACGTTCTATCGGTATTATTGTTAATTATAATTTGGATCGTAACTGGTTGTATGCATCGTGTGGACGACGGCAATCGTTGCCAATGGTAGCAATCTTTTCTGTCGCCGTCGCCATCACCATCACCTTCGCCGTCACTACACTATCATTATCACCTGTGCTCCCGTTTGCAATCGCTTTCTTCTTTCCGTCGTCATCTCTGGTCCCGCCGCTACCTGGATTCGAGGGGGGTCAGCCGCGATAAATGAGATCGCATGATGACGATGCGCCTTACCCATTCGTCGCCACGCCATCGCATCGCATCGCAGAGAGAGACAGAAAGAGAGAGAGAAGCGAAGAGAAGGACGAGAGAGGAACATGGTGCGACGGGTAAGTCGGCAGGAACGAGATGGACCAGGGAAAATAAACGAAAAGGAAGATAGATTGAAAGGGAAGTACTGAGACACGCAGAAAAGGGGTGAGGAAGAGGAGAAGAAGATACAACGAGGGAAGCAGAAACGATAGAAACGCCGAGGGAGAGACGAAGAGCAGGGACAGGGAGAGGGACAACGACACAGGGCCGAGGCGGGAACTGGCAAGGTCGAGCGTGGTAGGCCAATGTCTCGTCCTCGTACTACGAGGTGAACCAGCGCCGCTGTAACTACCTCGTAGTTACCTCGCTGTCTCTGCGATAGTGTGCGTTGGCCGTTGCGGCCGCCTCCGTTGCTGTTGCAGCTGCAACGGTGCAGCAGCGGCGGTGTCGGCGGGACGAGAGGGGATGCGACCGTGCCTGCAGCATTGCAAGGCCGCACCGCAACCGCGAGAAACCGGCCAGAAGAAGAGGAAGTGCCAGAGTGGGAGTGACGGAGCGCGAGATGAAACGCGAGGAGCGAGCGAGAAACCTTCGTCGTGGATAGGAAGGGACCGCACAGAGCGCGAAAGGCAGAGAGGAGCGCGATGTAAAGAGATGAAAGAGACAGAGGAAGGAGGAAGTGTGTATTCGGACACGTCACACTGCCTTTGTTGCGCCTGGCAGAAGCGGAATGCGTAAATCACCGACCCCGACCACCTTTTTCTCCTGTTACATAACTAATTCGAGCCTATAGCATTCGTGCGAACTAAAGTTTGTTTATATTCATTTCTCCTGCTCTTTGAAAGAGAGAGAGAGAGAGATCAGCGCATCATTATTGAAAAACAGTAAACATTTGCTGATGATTACATCAATTATAAGTAGCATTGAAATCATTGATTCACTTTTACAGATTGAGAGGAAGAATACATTTAAATTTATGAAATTGGTTTATAATTAATTCATTTTAAGATTGGCTCTCGTGACTTTTGCATTTCTACGAATGAATCCCAGTGATTCGCTACGGAAGTGCAGTAATAGTATTCTTGAGATTAATGATTATAAATACGGATACGTACTACGTCACTTTGAAGTCAGGGGACTCCATGGAAGACTAACGGTAATGGCGTTCAGGTTCTTCTACCTATTCTCTTCCCAATATCTTTTTCGAATCATCGAAGCGGAAGCTCTATGAGCTCATTGTTCTCGGTTGAGAGGCGAGATAAAACTTACGTGGCAAAGAGTGGGCGAGAGTGTCTCTAATCAAGTCGGAAGATACGTGTGCGGAATCCTACCACCGTCCACTATAGCACTTTAATGCTTTTTTTTTTATTATTTTGCTTCGTGGTAAGCGGAAGCCAGCTTTTCCCCCGCAGACAGATGTAAAGTGATAGCTGAAATAGAACATTCGCCACGGGCATATCTCGCTTCCATTGCGTAACGCGGTGAAGTGCCGATTGTTTTCGACGATTACATAAATTTTGATATTTGACACAGAATCGACCGGATGGTTTGCCGTGGGGAGAATGTGATTCCGCGTTAAACTCGTGGATTCTGATGTATCGCAGCGACGCGAACAAATTTGCTCGTGGTGCCGCGCGACTGGCTTCACCGGGAACTGATTCACATACGTTGCGCTCCGCCTGCATTTCATCTCCGAGCAACGCCAAGAGCACCTTAATATCATGTTAATAAGAAGCGCATGTGGAAAACAGGTTACGAGGAGCGCTCTACAGTCTAATCTCGTTTGTCCGTTTTGCTACGTAGCCGAGCCATGCTAAAGTTCTGACGTGAACGTTTGCAGTGAACGCACAGCGCAGCGATAAGATGACTTTTCAACGAGTCGCTCACTGCGACTCCGCGTGCACGATGCACATACCGTCGGCAGTCGCGTGTAATATTATGCAATTCATTTGGTGGGTCGCTTACAAGTTCTCCTTGGACGTGCTCGAATGCACGGAGGAAGGTGGACTGATAAAGATAGGCAGAAAATAAAAGAAAGGCACGAAGCCGAAGCCTCTATCTATCGACTCTTACTTGGAATAGAAGGATATGTTTAATCCTACTCTCTCTACGTATCCGCTCATAGTTGAAGTCCTCTTCTTGTCATTTTCTTCTTTCTCTGCCATTTCTTCCTTTCGGATTCTGCTTCGTGGTTCTACACAATCGACATCATTCGCTACACGTCCCCGCTAACTCGAGATTATCTAACATTGATACATCTTGGGCTTGCTTTACACGACTCATGTCATGTAATAACACTTACGTTAATTTTCCAAATAACGATTCATAACGAATTTCGGGGAAGAATACTCTTGGATCTAGGGTTGTCATATCAAAAATTTCAAAATTACAACTTGCTTAGAGGCCAAAAACTCCGAACATGTCACTTACAATCCTGGATGCATATAAAAATACGTGTAAGTTAGTACAATTGATCAACGAATAATTATTTTACATCTATTTGTTCATTAGTGATATTAATTTAATATATAATAAGAAATTGATCAATCATAGGGTTGCTTGTGATTGGTCAGTTTCTTACAATTTAGAGATTATTGTACTTATTGCGAATCAGAACTAAAATATAGAATATCGCGAAAAGAATCAAGCAAAATATTCAGAAAATTCCGTGAAATTCCGAACACCCTACACTATTAAATTCATTATGTCAAATTATATCTATAATTTGAATTATTTTTAATCATTTCTAAGCCATCACTATTCCTATTCAATGTGTCGTTAATTTGATTAACACAATGGAATTAAACAATGTAGCTCAATAAAGTGTATTAAATTTGACTCAAATTTAGTATATTACTAAATACTATATATTTAATATGGACAATATTTATTTTGAAATAAACTAACCACAGAAATTAATCAATTTACATTTTGAAACACGTAGAAGTTAAAAATATCATTTAACTTAAAAGATTGTTCCTTTCATGTGTAAAAAAGAAAACGATGTCCAGGAAAAAGAGATAATCACAGATGATAATCCTATTCGGGACTCGTTATCGTCGAAAAGCGCACCTCAGTCTTGGATCATTGCACCTCTCGATACTTTTGTTTTTTAGCGCTGCAATACCGGTCGGCGCGTATCTCGCGCTATCGACCTCAGCCATCGATATCTCCTGACGATACTCATCACGGTGCGCAGAGTGAGGAAGCGTTCGTTCGTATAATTCATTATTTGGGATCAAGGGGAGGAAAGGGGATAGTCGCAGGGACGGGTTCATTAAGGCTGGGACGCGCGTCGCGCTCGGTTTAATCGGATGAGCATGGATCGCGATTGACACGAGGGAGGAGGATGCGGCGCGGCATGGAGTAGGTCCGACGTGATGTCGGATAAATACGCGATCGGCATAAAGCGAGAATGGTGCATAATGGCTCAGCGCCGCGCTGTCTTAACGAACCGCCCTGTCGATTGTCCTGTTGCCTTTTATGCTCGTAGGGCGCGATCAGAATGCGCTAAATATAGATTGCGTTTGAGTTGTTTACGTGTATGTAAATCGGCGCCGAGCCTAGCGTTTCTAAATGCGCTACGGGAATAATTATCTTGGTTGGTGTTTTGAGGAGAGAGAGAGAGAGAGAGAAATAGATCCCACCGCAGGAATACATTTCAATGAGCGAGATTGTTATCGTCGCGGAGAAGCCTCGGAAAATTAACGTACCTCAAACTATTATGTTGCACCTGGGGCTGTGATAGTCAGTTTCGCCTTTTTGCGCCCAACGAAGCTGCGCGAAAATTTTCTTCCGTATACTTCTGCTGATACGCGTCTAAGGGAAATCGATTTCTTTAATACATTCGCTGAGTCGACGCTGAAACCTATTAGCGTGCTCCATTATGCGCTGTCAGCTACATGATCTTCTGTGATCGATATTTTACGATGATATTCGAAACTTGTAATTTACGGATTATTATACACAATTAATCGCGATTACACGGCATAATCTCAGATTCCGATTTTTTGAATAATTTTTTTTTTTTTATCAGAATCCTCGTACAAATGCGTGGATCGAATTTCTAACGATAATTCGATACACTTTCGATACACTGTCATTTCATTAAATATTTATTCACGTAAAGATAAATTTTTAGCACTGAATAAACTCGTACCTTACACGAGGTACGATGCTACGTTATATAAGGTTATGCTTTTCTTCCACAAGATGTGTATAACTGGCATTTTTCGAAGAAAAGTACACGACATTATACGAGAGGGGTCGACTTTTGTAACATGATATTGCGTGAGATATCATTCTTGAAACAATAAATCTCTCGAATCTCTCTACCGCACCACGGTATTTCCCCGAAACGAAAAACTTGGAGCTAACCACCCACATACGTGCAATTCTCTATCCATGCATGGCGTTGCTTTGATTCTGAGATAAACGATAAGCAAGTCCCGCGCAAACTCAGGCCGCGGTATATACAATGCCGGTATGTCGCATAGCTCGCATTGCGACGACGTTCGAACCCCCTGACAAAGGCCGCTCTCCCTTTTTCTCTTCCCATTTCCCTCTATCTTTATTCTCTTCACCGTCGGTGTCTCTTTTAGCTTGTCACATCAGTTCCTTCTTTTTTCGTTTTAGGGATATTTCCCACGCCGCACTGTTCGTTACATGTCGCGGCCACAGCCTCGATAATTACATTGCGGTCGTTTGTTTTAGCGCTATAATAGATGCGAACACCATCCCTTGTTCATAGTTATTGTCGATGTTATCCCGCGTTTTGTTTTTTTTTTTACTTTTTTTTACGGTATTTCCTGAATGAATTTGCCCTAAGTGTTTAATTACGGTCTTGATAAGGCGGTTAGATAAAGCAGTTTCTGATAATAATTAATTTACGAGTAGCTATACAGCCATCCGCTCGACCGGCACGCCTATATCTACGAGCATCGGCCGTCTTATATTGTTTGTAATTGACCGTAACGATTCGCGCGGCGTTCACTGTGTGTGCACCCATCATCGATCGTCGCTTCCGCCGTTACAAACGGGAAGTAAAGCCCGCAAAAAAGGTCGTCAGTACGGTTTACGGTGCCTCATTCTGGCTGCCGGCTTGAGAATTATATAGCGCGCAGACACAACGTGTAAACGTTGTTCCAAGTCGATGGACGTTCGAGTCGAACGATGCAATTATAGTTGTACGTTTCTATTATCTTGAGCGATTATTCCTCGAGGATGCCGTACAACGGATCGAAATGGACGTAACTTTCAGAAAATCTTGAAAATTTGTAAAGCTTGAGGCACAACGATTCTTTATTTATTGACGCATACATTTGTAAATGGTCGTAAAACTCGTATATAATTTGAATATCCTTAGTATGTTCAATTTTTGCTAAAGGAAAATTGATTGCAAAATTATTGAATAATCGCTGAAGAAAAAATGTACAATGGTAATTACGTAGTAACTGTTTGTTGCGCGATCTTGAGATAAGTCCTTTTTATTTTTCTTTATTTCGTTACAGTTCGTGAAACATTAGTCAACTCATTACATGTGTATTGCAGAGATAATCTTTAAAAACAGTAATTACATAGAATTAGCATTGTTTCTTGCAGCAGTGAGTTTTAGTTATAACAGGAAAAGCATTAATTTCAGTCATTAACGTATTCTATACATATGGATCTAAAATTTCTACTTCATTCATTGTTAAGCGGCTTGCATTTTTCTTGACGCGCTCGACATGCAATGCGTGCGCAAAATGATGCTACTGCACGCAGTTCCATTACTTAAAAAATCATATAAAAAAGTTTTATGGTGTTGCAGAAACTTGGACTTCATATACCCACTCATATTTAACTTTTATGATAATATTGTACTTTTTCTTACATAAGTATATTAATTCACTTTTTATTAAATGTAGTGCATACTAACTACTAATAAAGTAAATCTTGGATTATACAAAATGGAAATAATATCTAATACTAAAAACCTTGTATATGAAAGATAAGCTCTAAAAGTTATTAACATCAGTTTTCTTTTCGGTTAAAAAAAAGTTCTTTTTGTATTTGTATTGCAGTAAAACACCATTAAAATTGTCATGTCGCATGAGCGCAATTTCGTGTTTTTTCTGTACTTGACGCACAGTGCACATGAATCTTTTTTTGAGAAATCAAATAAATAAAGTTTTTAAGTAAAGATTAATAAGTTTTAAATAAAGATTAATAAGTTTTTCTGATGATTTTATAAATTAATCAGCTTTAGCTTGTAACTTTTAAATTTTTATAAGGACGTAACGATATTGACACATACATAAAGTTTATACTATAAACGTAACTATAATAGACTAAAAGTCTTGCTTGTTAAATATTCGTCAAATATTATATTTATGATTAAAGCTAATTTTAATTTTTGTCATGCCACTAATGAATTATCTCTTTTTTTTTTGTTACAGGTAAGTCATGATTTTATGACTGAAGTTATTTACTTCGTGCAAGCATTTATCAGGTAATAATATCTTATATGTAATTGTATGCGTTGTACGCGAGGTTATACGTAATTATGAACATTGATTTATTGTACAAGCTCATTCTACAATGGCATAGGCTTGATGAATCAACTAGTCTTAATTATCCGAGTTCCAAAAAAGTACAACTTACTACTTACTAAGGAGCGAATATTAAACAAAGTAAAAAGAAGAAAAAAAAAGGAAAAATATGATTATTAATATTATAAAAAATATTTATTGGTAATTATCTAAATAAATTAGATAATTATACATAATTAATTATATGTAAAGATTTTTTATTTCAAAAGATATCACATGGTAAAAAAATATATTACAATACATTCAGAAACATTTTAAAAATAATTTTATATATGTTATCAGATTATCTAATTGTAAATTGAAATTATTGATTAAAATTAAAACTAAACATCAATCTAATATGAAATAATTTTTATATAAATAAATTTTATATAAACAAACTAAACAAACTAAACAAACTAAACATAAAGTAAAAATATAATAATAAACTTTTTAGCATCATATAATAATTCCAGTGTTATTTTTGATTTAGTTAAGTGTTTGATGTTAAAGAAGATAAAGCCACTAATGGAATAAGAAATCTTTATATCTGTTTTTTACTTGTTTATTACTTCGCGAAAAACATTAATTCTTACGTTATTCTGAGATAAAAGGTTGGGCAAATCTACAGAGAGAAATAACGCAACAACTTCTCTTGGAAATTTCCCATTTAGTTCGTATGATCCTTGATGCGTGAGAGTATTAAGAGACGCTTATAGCAACGGATGTTTGACATACCTGGCTTTATATTCGTTACTGTGATTTTACGATCGTCGAGACGAGAGCAGTTCCGCTTTAAGTAGAAGGAGCCGCGCTTACGCGCCTCGCTTGTAACGTGATTAAAACGTCAGTCTGTATCAGTACATCACGAGATCATGCACTGAATGAAGCTTAAAGAGAATATTACGCTTTCTGCGAAACACGTTTCGATGCTTGCTGCTCCGCGCAAAAAGGACTAATATAAATGTAATACAGTTACGCAGATAAATTGTCTTTGCAATTCGCAAATTTTAAATGCGTAAATTATATTACTTCTCTTTGCGAAAATCTATAAAGTTCTTATTCTTGTTTTGGAATTCAATTTAATTAATTCAATTAAATAGAATTTAATTATAAAAGCAATTTGAAGAAGGAGATTAAATGGGGATGCAATACGAAGCAGCATAATAACGCATTTGATGAAGTATTCTGCGTAATGAAGTTTATTAAACATTACTTAAGTAATTCGTATAACAATTTCTTAAATATTTTATTGTTTTTGCAAGTGTGTGCCACTATTTTACGTCGCGCTAGTGACTTTACATGACGTTGAAAGGGCCAGCTTTTTAATGTTCCATTATTACTTTAATGTCCCTTATAATTGCCCGAAGTCAAGCATTTGGCCAGTGCCAAGTTGCATTTTGCAATTGGTGAAGAGCAATCGAGCTCGCGTGCAACGCGGGGCACGGTGCTCTCGTCGGCCTAAATGCACATGGACCTAATTCGTGCTCTGGTGTACACGTACCAGAGCGCGTTGAACTGCCGGTAGCTCTCGGCTTTAGGACATCGTATTCAAATGTAACTACGTGCTGTTGGTGACGGCCTAATATATAAACCTGTTATATGGAAATAGATGCATGTTTTTACCGGCTTTCCACCTCAACTGCGACCAGCAGTAGCGCTGTGTCACTTCACGATTATGCAAGTCAATTTAAATGATCCGTGGTAGGGTCCACTGGTATCTCGTTATTAGTTTAACGATTGGCACTGACCATTCGACCTGATAATCGAAATGCTAATTAAAGATGTTATTTCGTTTGGCCGCGTTGTTGCGGTCAGTCACACTCAGGCACAAACTATTAAGACGATCATCGTCATTAATGTTTATCATAATTCGAGATCGCTCATCACATCGCATCGTTTATTTTCTCAAACGTGTCATAGAAGTCCACTACACGAGCAGAGCT
Organism: Acromyrmex echinatior; assembly: GCF_000204515.1. The sequence continues at coordinate 332,924 of NW_011627486.1, read as the reverse complement.
CTGACAATTACCGTAGCAAGGGATTACATTCCGTTCTGTTCTAAGTGTACGATACGTTAACGTAGATGCGTTTAATAGCACAGCTCGGTAATTAATCTGGTCTCATTAAGGGTGAGTAGAATCTGGTTCCAACGGACATGGTACTATCTCGCCCAATGACCGGGCATGTAATCCGATCGTGATGCTTTACTTGCAGATTATAATTATATTAACCGATCCTAATCATCAGTTCTATTTATAAGAAAATGTCGATCGGCTGCATCACCTCGTATCCCGCTCGATTACTGTCTCATGACATCGCTTCATCATATATATCGATTCTGCATGTCATCAAGATTTAATGCAAATCGCTCGTACATTAATAATGTCAGTTGATATCAAAGCTAACTCGATGTACTCTTTCATTTAGTAAATCGTGAATATCGTGGAAAGAAAAATTTATTGGACGGAAAATTTGTCATGTCGAAGGACGATGATAGACTGTGTATAATGAAATGTTATTTAATAAGCTTAGAAGGTTAAAAATTTTGCTAATAAAGAAATACTACGGCTTGTCATTACGTCTTCTTTTCCGTTCCAGTAAGCGCAATTTCCCGTCTATTATATTCTTTTCGGTACAAGACGGTGTCAAAATTGCAACTAGACTCTTCGTTTTAAATTACCTTCTGCAGAAACGACAAGGAGAGGACTATCAAGAACGAGAGGACGATCTCGAGTGTCATATCGAGTCGAGAGAATCGAGGATTCTTGGAAGCAAAGTGCCACTTTATATCTCCTCCTTCGCGCTTACTGCAGTCTACTTTACCGAACGTAATTCCGCAAGGTACAATTTCTATGGAAAAACGTACCGGTTGAGATATTCCAGACACAACATCGCCGTTATAAATGAGATTTTCGCCTTAGATATCTTGACATTAATTTTATCATTACTCTCTAACGTAGTACGCGTGTGAAATTCATACGCCAGACTATTGCATCAATGTACAGTGAAAATTCAGATATCGATATATAAACGGGACTCGATTTTGAACTTTGACAGTAAATATTTAGTCAGCAAAGATCAACAGATCAGTCTGCGCCACATATATCGAAATTGTACTGTGAAAAATTGATCAAAGCTTTAAATATGTGAAGCACGTTTTACTCATATTTTCTACCATCTACCAAATTGAGTGGCGTACTCTTCACCTAACATTGCTCTCGGATATTTTCTCGATAAATTGCATAAAGTTTCACAAAATTGTTATGAATTTACTTAGTAATGTGGAAAATGTAGTAATAGTTAAATTTATTTCACAAAGTGCTATTTTTCGCATGTTATAAATCACACACTCCTGCAAAAGGATCGTAAGTATCCTTATCCATCAGACCATCTCATTTGTCCTTTACTTGCTGGCCGATGTGGTATCAAGCATGGACGAGTACGCAGCGGGCGAAATCACTTGGTAGATTTCTACGCCAGATATGACGAACATCTCCCAGTACGTACGACTTGTGACTACTTAAGCACGTTGACGTCTACCCTGAAGATACACTCTTTATTTTCCATGCACGTATATACGCCTACAGACAATAATAAATAGCACCGAGTAGTCAGTCGGGCAGGAGGAAAGAGACGAGAATGAAAAAGAGGGGGAAAAAAAAGAGGGGCGGAAAGAGAAAACAGCCCCGCTTGACTCAAGAAACCTCGTATTTCCGACACTCATTACCCGCGTGACTGATGACACGTGAATGGAGGCGACAAGAAAAGCATGGTCATAGCTTCTTTTTCTTCCCCTCGAGCCAACTCTGTCCCCTTTTCTCTTACCTTTCTTCCTACCAACATCGGTGTTACCACCTTGGCACGTAGAGGCCGTCGTGCACATTTACCCTTTTCCCTCCTCGCCCTTACCGTTACTCGACGGCAATTGCTCGTGAGACCGAGTACTTCGCACGCAATTCACCACCATGAAGACAGCCGACTGCTTTCCCCGGCCGCAAGTGGATGTGACAACGGGCAAACAACCTAGTTTCCTGACTCGCGACAACCAAGAAGACCCCCGTGCTCAGGATGTATTTATACCCGTTACCCATCTACCCAGTTGTAATCGCGCAGCAACTCGTATACGCGACTGTGGCTGTCTACAATTAACCGACGCCGTCTGCGATCGTCTGCCTGTTTTATCTCTAGCTTACGTTATTGAACCATTGAATCATTAACGCGTCGACCACATCCATTAGTCTACGTCCGATTAACGATTTTAATGAAAGCCTCCTCTCGCCATTTACTACGCGCGAATATCAGCGACCGCCCGAAGAAGCTTCGATCTCGCAGCGAATCTTCCTCCGCGCGCGCGGCGGCAATGCCACTTGACAACGAAGGAGGCACCAGATCGTATTATAATGCAATCAACTATAGGTGGATGCGCTCACGCGAGACCCCGTAATGAGCTCCCATGTTAGAGCGCGGCGGCGGCAGTTACCGGACGCGGGAGGCTACCCATCATTGTTTACCGCGCTCTCCACACCCCCTTGTCCTTATCCGCGGTCTCTTTCGCTTCCTTCTCCGCCTCCCCGTGTCTCTCTTACGCGTTTAATCTATTACTCTCGGTCCGGCTGCTTCATAAACTGTTTATCGCTCCGAATCAAACCACCGCGGACGCGGGTGGGTGGATGGAACAAGACGCCGCGCGTTAATCAGCTCCGCAGCCTCTTTTCTCTCTTTTCCTTTATCTCCTAGAGTATTCGTTCGCTGTTCGCATACCCATACATTTGCTTTTCTCTCGTTCTACCTTTAACCATCGTCGTTGATCGTCTCGTTCCTCGCGCAGTATCTACACGCGACGCGATATCTGCACGCTATGTCTGTTTCTTCTTCGCGTTGTCTTATTACTTCACGACCGATAAGCGTGCCGTATCCGTGTCTCCACCGGAAATCTTGCGAGCCGACCGTCGCATGTCTGAAATTCTTCCTTTTAGTTACACGATTGCATTAATTAACGATAATAATCGCCGCATGTTGTAGTGATTCGTCAGGATAATATTCTTTTGATTGTCTAACCCGCTCGCAATTACCTACCGGGGATGATGAGTCGACGGATGCTCGGTGTGCGTTGTCACGTGCGTAGTGCTCCTTCATTTTGACAGCCCGATAAAAATCGCGATAACGCGTTGAACCTTGTATTATATACATACGTACGACGACTTATCGCACTCGAACGCTTCGCTTCCGACGAGTCTTGTTTCAAGTATAACATACGTGATGCGATGCCGTCGATATGTTATGATGATGACTCGGCAAACGAGAAGAATCATAGAGGGAATCGTCGTAACTGTATCGATGCCGCACCGTTTTCCTTATGGCTCGTTACTTTTTTCTCTCTTTTTTTTTTGTATCACGCACGCACCGTCATCGTCGATCTTACTGATTGATCTTTATTGTTGTGCCGGGAGTTTCTACGAAGCTCGCTGTATACCCATCATGCGAGACCTCGTCGGTGGTAGCCGTGATATTGAAAGCGACGACAGTTCGCGAACCGTGATCCACACTCGGTATCTTTCAGCTATTCGGATTCCTACCGCTACATTTGTTCGCGGTGCAGTACAAAGATGAATTTTTTTTCGCAAGCTTGTACGACGGATTAAGGAAACGGCAATGAAAGTAGCTTAAGGTCCAGGAATAAACAGGCACTGTCGGATGACTCGACATTTCTCATTGTATCCTGTTTTTCTACGGAAGCTACTGACGTTTCTCCCCGCTCTGCATACAAATCGGTTCACTTTACGGACTGAAGACTGGATTTCAATTAGCGATCGATTTATTCATCGCGGTAGTGCAATGGCGTGCGTCGAGAAAAATAAAAAATTAACAGGTACAAATAATTAAATAACATGCTCAAAAATAATATTTAATCCCATGTAATTTGCCGAAGCTATATATTTTGATGGAAGCGTTCAGAAATTAACTAAGTTTCGTAAGAGTTAAAGTACGTCTTGCTCGAGTTTAAGACGGGAAAAGCGGGGAACGTAAACTTGGGGTTAGTTTTCGGTCTATTCCCCTTGCCGATTAGATTTAGTTCCACGAGTCTGACCCTTTTCGTGCTAGTCTACTAGCTACTTGCTGCTACCATCTTACTCCCCAATTTCTTCTTCCGACACATCGGCGTAGCACTTGGAACTTTTTACAGCGTCTTCATTGAAAACGAGACCGCAAGTAAAGTGGAGTCTCGCAAGCAGCGTTCATTGAAAGAGAAGCTTGGCCATCGGGGGCGCATCCTTCACTCTACTTCCTAGAATCTCATTTTACCTCTGCGATTAGCGCCGAAGACTCTGAATGGACAAACAAAGAATGGATGGAAACAAGTCGATGGTCGGATAGCAGGATAGCAGAAGAAAAAGGAATATAGCGAGAGGAAGGAAATCCTTCGGTACTCAGGCGGTACATTCACAATACGGAGAGGAACGAAACGTCTTGAATCAGTGGACGAGAAAGCGAAAGAAAAAGGAAACGCAGAAGGAAAGGAGGCGAGGATGAACGCGCGGAGGACGAAGTAGAGGAGGAAAAGAGGAAGACGAAGAAGAAAAGCCGGTCTCTCGAGAGTCGTGAGTCTCACCTCTGCTCGCCTCATAATCATAATAAACTCAAACCTCGGCATCTCACCACCGGAGGGTACATCGCGCCTGCACTGGGAAGGGCGTGCCCACGGTGGAGAGGCGAATGTTAAAGCAGGATGTAGCTGAAGTGGGATGAAATTGAAGGCAGGTTGCGGCGAGACTCCGCTGCGACGGCGGCTCCTTGCCACATCGTTGTTATTGCTGGAATATCGGTTTACCGATTTTCTCGTTCGCGCCCCCTTGCCTCTGTATACCCGCGTTAACCGCGCCTTTTATCTGTCGGATGCAAATTGAATGCAACCGCCGCTGCGCTGCGCGTCACTGGTCCCTCGCGTGAGAGGTAGTGGACTATGGGCAAAACAACGCGAGACGACCGTCACACAGGCCCAATTACACGTGTGCATACGGTCGATTGCGGTTTTGTCGCTCAATAAAAAAAAAGATCACAAGGGACCTCGCACGCGACACCGCACAAGCTCGTAAATTTTTCATTCCGACGTGGATTAAAAGAAACAGTGATATATCTACATCTTTGCATCATGATGGAATAATTGTTTTGTTTGTCTCTTCAATGTTGATAAAAAATTAATGCTACAGATTTTAAACAAAAATTAATGCATTTAATTAATAAATTTTAGACTTTTGTACTAGCTGCGTGATTTTTTTCATCTTTTCATGGGAGGATTTCACTTTAATCATATTTGGCTACTGCTTTATTTCTTCCCTATATTTATCAATGTTTCAAAAATGATTATTTCACATCTATTGGAAAAATAATGGATTTCTTTTTACTACACCTAATATTATATATTTATATATATAGAAGATATTCTGCGATATCATTAATAAAAATTAAAGATACAATGTTAATATTGACAGCTATAAAGACAAGAGGATATCGAAAATCAAATTATTCTTATTAGCATGTTTATTTTGAATCAGGAGATCGAATCAACCACAAAACGACTGTGAATGCGACCCATCTTGTTTACACGGGATTGATGTGCTCCATTACAGGTGCGGAATCGGTACTGAATAATTTATGCGATTGAAAGCTGTTAGTGGGTGGTACCATAATTCAAGGGGCTATCAATAAAACCAGGTGGAAGCATTTAAGCGTGCCGTAACGGGTGCGTGTGTGGGTGTATATAAATAAGACAACATGTCGATCTAATCGATCCATTGAAAAACGCCTATGCATGAATCTGTCACGCGTCGATGATTCTTCTGTGCGTATATACTCTTGCATTTGTTGAAACATTAATAAGTAAGAACTAAATTTATCTCCGCTAAGCGACATGTTAATGTCAGTAGATTATTTTATCATCGTTTTTAACTGCAATTTGACGAAAATTTTTGCTGGTAAATTACTGTCATTTGTGAATGTCGCTAGGATCGGAAAGTTAATATTTAGAATCGTTCTTCTCCGGTTTAAGTAACAATGTATTTAGCGTAACTGATTACTTGATGAGAAAACTTGCAAGAAAGAGAGGAATGTTTATCTCTCCCTCGAGAAAATTATGAATTAGCCGCACTGGTGTATTTTGCGGAAATGATTGCGGTTACAAATCTCGGGGTACCAAGTTGTAGTATGAGATCAAATGATATGACAAAATGAACGATGTGAATAATTTGCTTATATAACTTTTATGTACTTTAATCATCAAAATATTGTGGATGAAATTTATGCTTTGTGTGCTTATATATACAAATATATTTAATAAAGATTTATAAAAAGTCAAATACTCGATTTAGAATCAAAAGCTATATAAATAGTAATCTGACATGAACAAATATTATTTTGATATAGTTACAAAAAACACATGTATATATGTATAGCACACACACATACACGTATTGTAACTGTAGAATAAAAGTTCAAAATATTTTAATATATTGTATAATTATAAATCAATATTAAACCGACAATAATAAATCATTTAAAAGAAATAATTCTATTTTTAGTCAGCGGATCTTGATTAATAATAATACTAAATGCAAATTTTTGTAAATACATTATTTCGGTTTTTATAAACTGTGCATCGATACTGTTTGTCGGATTTGAAATCGGGATATTAATTTCAGCTTCAGTTTGCGATTGTGTTTCAAGTTCGACAAACCATATTGATGTGCAGTTTATAAAAACTAAAATAATGTACATATATTTACAAAAATCTGCATTTAATATTTTTAAACTAAGATCTGTTTTGGAAATATATTATTTCTATTAATAAATTCTATTATATTATTAATAATTAATATTTGGATATAATTATGAATCACATTAAAATTTTTTTAACTGTTACTTTAAAATATCATTCATTATGAATACAAAAATAATAACATAGATAATACGCGTCTATATATGGACAGTAATAATATTTGAAGAACATTGTATTCGTATATGCGAAATATCATTTTCAGTCTTTTGAGAACTGACCAGGATTTAATTATTGGTTACAGGTCTCTAGTAATGTCTCAATTCTGAGTAAATTTCAGGTTGTAACTATTAATTCCATTAACAGTTCGCCTACGTGACCACTCTGAGTTTCCGATACGAAATGACCAAATGACAAGAGAAAGAGAAACCAACAACTAGAGAAATTGTGGTGTCCCAATAAGTATGCGCGGTTTGTCTTTCATTTTATCGTTTTAGCTTCCGTAAATCTTAAAATGCACTGTTGGAAAACAAGCATTAATTATATTTTAATTTGCATTAATTTTTATACCGTTTAATTCTTTCGGCAAATGCATACATCGGAATCCATATATCGATTTGTAAAAGTCAAACTTTTTATATTTTTGTGCGAATTTCGTAATGATGCCTCAAAAATCACACTCTTTAAACAATAAACAGTTTTGTACAGATTTTATTTTCACTTTTATATTTTTACATTTTTAGGAGAAATTTTGTGAAACACAGTAGAAAGGTGAACAATCATAACAGAAGGGTTAACAATAAATATGTTGCATTTTTCGCTAGTAATTTTTGCCATGGTACATAATATAAACTTTTGGTAAACATTGACTAAAGATCTAAGTTAGGAAACATTGTTACCAGGAGTCCAACCCACTCGTTGGATGTTTGCGTGGTAAACCCGTAGATTGCCTAATGTTAACGCAGGTCGGATCGATACCCGCTGTTTTGGAAACATGATAGTGCAGATTCAGGGTACGCATCGCTATTGTGACGAGACTGTGGTTATACCAGGGTCAAACAGAAGATGTCGTCTTGAAACTTTGCCACTTCTCGGGAAACTTAGTCTTTGTACGAGGGTCAATTAGACAGAATTGACGAAGTTTGTTCGTATGGTAGACATCCTCTCAGGCAATCGCCGCCGTACAGTTACCTTGAATCTTCGCCTCGAGAACTATAGAAGGATTTTCCTTCGCGACATGAAGCCGCGTTCCTGCTTTCCCCTTTTCACTTCGCGATATCAACTTAAATACGACTTCGTACCTTTGTGCAATTGGTATCCATCCAGTGCAATAATACCCGGTGCTTGTTAACTAGTTTAATTAATATCGAGAGAATAGTTCGTGAATGTGCGTGTACGTGTACATGTTACACATGAACACGCCCACGATGTCATCCTTCAGAGTCGGGACAGGGTAAGATTGATTACCAAGATTACTAAAATTATATTCCAATACTGATTAGATCTTGCCGGGAGCGACACCTGAGCCTATATTGAATCTTGCAGAATAGTTTCGGAGACAAATGATCTGATGAACCATCATTTATTTACGCCATAATGGATTTTTTAAACGTCATACATTATAAATTGTCTAAAGTATTTGCTGCAAAACTGCGGTCTAAAACAGATTTTATATTTTTTTTATGGGCAAATTTCTTTTGTTAATGTATGTATTAAACATGTAAATAATTGTGCACATCGCATTCTTAACAGTAAAAGACGTATGCATTTATTGCATTGCATGGACTGTACGTGCGAAACAATGTAAACCGTTATCCCGATTAAAATCTTGTTTCGTCTTTTAATCAATGCCTCGTCACCGACACGGATTGCATTAAACATAAGGTAACGGTTACAGTGTCAGTTTACTGCGTTCTAAACAGTCTTATTCGCGTTTGTAATTTAGCTAATAAAAATCAAGGGAAACGTTTTTCCATTTTCTGGTCTCAATTTAAAAAGAAAGAAATATCTTGGAATAAATTTTTAAAAGTACATAAATATGGAATAAACAAGTAGACCGTATATACGCGTTCATGAGAAATTTATCATCGTATTCTCAGCTGTGAGTCAATATGCGAATGTACATCCGTATGCATACATATATTCCTCGAATCTCCATCCGCAAAGTGGTTCGTTCGACCTTAATACGACCGACGTGAGAGCGGGTGAATCTTTAACGCGGCTTCTTGTCGAAATTTTCCGGGCAGAGGTTTCGCCGTTAGCATGGAAGCGGGAGAGACTGGCCGGAGTTCCGATTTTCCCATATTTCGGAAGTCGCTTCAACCGATCCTCGTCGAATCAAGTTCATTCCGCCCGAACAAGCACAATTCGTTCTGCGCGGAATCCGTCAAGTATAACGTCCGCGATTTAACGTACCGATCTCGATATCCGGTATTGTCGAGCTCGTTGCTTCTAGTGATTGAAGAGATGCTCTGAGAGAGAAAAATGATATCGCTGATAGAAAAAGGAATTACTCTACATGACGATATTAAAAATAGCGGTATCAATTTGAAGCAACATCGAAACTTTATTACGCAGAGAAAAATGAGAAAATAAGATAAACAGATATCAGATTATACAGACTCGATTAGCATAAATTGATATTCTATTTGTGTCTTACATTGTAAACATTCTTATGCTTCTCACATGATCTTATAATTGAATCAATTATTTTCATAATTAGAAAATCGGCTGTAATTACGAAAGTTGATTGTATCGTAATAATAACTCACTCATAGAAGCTCTCTGGGATCAGCTTTTCTGTTGACTGTGTCGCGTCTTGAACCCTATCATTCTACCAGGTAAATCTCGTTACGACTATCTGCAGTTTCCCTCTTCAACCACTTCACCGCTTCCACGGTAATGGGATGTAACGTCGGAAAAATGCGAGCGCGGCTCCCTTCAATCGATTCGATCTCTGCAAGTGGATAATCAGGATGGGCAGCGATGCTGATATAGCTCCCGGTGAGCACCTTAAGATCGAATAAGATCGTATATCCCGTCAAAAGAGAAGGACGAAGTTAGCGATAATAAAAAGCGACGACGACGCGAAGTCAGAGCTCCTTTCGCGAAGCCATCGATGTTTCACTTATCGCGGGAATTAAATTTGGATGAAGCTGTTTTCAAGAGCTGACATTTCGTCGCTTATCGGATGCTTTATCATCCGTTAAATTTTATTTTTTTTTTTTACTCGAAACTTTCTGTAAGTAAACGAGATTATGACATGAAAGATAATGAAGAATCGAGATGCAAACAGATTAAACCAGAAACTGACAGATTAAATATTATTAGCTTTTAATTAATTTATTAATTCGTTTAACAATAGCTTTCGATTTTATAAAAATTCTTATTATAAATTGAGTACATGAAAAAATTTGTATTATCTCTTTATAAATATTCATATATTTTGGATTTAAAAAATATGAAATATAAAGAAAATTAACGTCATTATAAATGTTAATTTATTTACGCTGACTAAATATTTCGATTTTTCTATCAAAGACTAAATTGTCTGTATTGCATTATGTGACATAAAATAGTTATTTCATTAACTGCAATAGAATGATGCATTGTGGTGGATACATTACTGGATAAATTGATACACATTGAGAAAAATTCTGGTTGGATTAAATTCATTAAATAATGCTGGTGGAAAATAGATAAATCAGAATTTTCTGGTTAAATCTGTTAGAATTTTAATTGAAATAATTAGAATTCTGATTGATATAATTATTTTGATAAAAATAAGAATTCTAGTAGATTTTATCAGAAATATTGTATCAATCAGAATTCCAGTTATCTCAACTAGAATTTTAATAAATTTAATCAGAAAATTCTATAATAATTTGTCCATTTTCAACCAAAAGAATTTTTTTTCAATACAGATATAACAAAACATAAATAGAAATGATGATATGGAATGTATATTCCAAATACAAATATATTTGTTTTGGTGCTTTTTAATCTGAAATTTTGAATACCAAATAGATTATGCAAATAATCATTCCGTTAATCGGTTCTCTGATAAATTTCAATTTCATCGAAGTGTGATTACTGAACTATCCGCAATTACATAAGATATTAAACTCGATTCTGAATGTTTCACGTGATACGTTCTTGAAATTTGAATGGCCATTAGCGCCATTAGTTTTCCAGGCAAATCTATATGTTACGAACGAAATTCCGCGAAAGCTTGAAAGTTCTGATATAATATTCAAGATATAACGAACTTACTGTAGTAGCTGCCGGCTTCAGCACTCTATCAACCGCTCCGAGTGAGTATAGGATCCTTTATTTCGTAATCTCCGAATGATGTTACAACTTACCTTGGGCGCATCTATACCACGCCTTCGTACCATGTAAAACTACTTGCGGTGCGATAGGGAACCATTCGTGCCGGTATCGTTTGCCCTTGGCGTACAAAGACCGTAGTTCGTGTATACTATACTGCGACTTGATCACTCTCCGTTTCTGTAGTAACATGCTGAAAGAATATACACATGTCTGCGAATGGTGATTTGCGTATGAGTAGGCGTTCCAAAGTCGTCTTACGGGCACTGTTTTACAGCAGGATTCAGACGAGGCCGCCTGATCGGGGAACGAGCCATGGTAATGTGAAACATGATTACTCGCGCAGAGATAATATGTGTAATAACAATCGCATTAGCCAACCAAGAACTAGCTATAGAGCTGCGGGGGATCTGGTCTTGGTGATGGAGTTTATGTCGATGTTCCTGTCTGGCTCGACAACGCATCGAAGTATTTCGCCATAAACCAAACATCTGATTGAGTAACAGTAATAGCCCGGGATAATAGAGGTGTCATTTCTTAAATGTTTTATCTTATAAAATTTTAATCAGTTATTCATTAGCTTATTAAATTAATTCAGCATCTACTTGTCATTTATTTTTGCAAATTATTTAAAAATTTCACATTTGATAAATGTACATAGTGTGGAATTGACAGAATGCATTTATTACCCGTGAAACAATTCAAAGGCTAGAAAATATTTCGAGAGAACAATAGTTCTGCTATTTCAACTTTTTGTAATTATTTAGTTCTTTTAAATTGTTTTTACCAGAGCTATAATTGTAGCATAAATTATATTAATAATAGCGGAGAAAGAGAAAAGGGGGCAAAGAGAGAATCATAAAAATTATTATTACAATGTTATGGATAGATCTAGTTAAAAATTTATAATTATAAAAAATGTCAATTTGTAATTCATTCGTCGTAATTGATTGTCGTAATACTGAAAGTGTATATAAAAATGAGTGTAGTGACATTGACAATGATTTATTTTTTTTAATACTGAAAAATCCCATACAAATTGACAGACAGCTCTCGATTGCAGTACGTGATAATGACAACAAATAATCGTCACTATTTGTTCTCGAAATGGAGAGCCGTTGTTTAGCGCGCTTCTCCCAGCCATGCCAGGTACTATAATTGATGGCCATCCCTGAAACGAATTCAATGAACATTAGCGGGAATTCGTATGCAGGTTATAAACAGCTATTTCCCGGAATATGTCCAGTATTGCATCCTGCCAAATAACTTTAGCATCATGCCGCAGAAAATGACTACCTACACATAATCCGATTTTCACATGGGTCGTAGTTTACTTTCAATCATTTTTGGTTGGACCGAGCCGATCTCTGTCGAAAAGCGAAACAAATATGAGGCATCGTCTGTGCACCATTGCATCGAATGGATCGAATTGAAAAAAAAATTTTTGTCAGTTATTTAATCCTACTTTGTTAGTCACTTGAACGAATAACTCTTTTGTTTATCCTTCCTTTGTGCTTTCATCCGTTTAATCTACCCTCTTTCAATGGTACGAATTAACCGAATAGCATACATTTTAAGTTCGAAAACGACATTATTTTCCCGCTTTTCGTTCGACTGTATTGTTAATTTTAATGAAAAGAGGTGCGCGCGAAACGGAAGATAAGCTACAAGAATATTCCACGGCGTAAAACAAAATAAATTATCGTTCACCGGACACTTTCTTGAACAAGACTGTCTCATTAGATATAATTATATAACCGATAATTAAATGCCGATTAAGGTGGCAGAAAACAATAGATCCTGTACCGATAAACGTAAGCGGTTGCATTTATTCTTTTTCGCTTATCGAAAGCATTATTTGAGAATGGAATTTATTGAAAGTTATTCTGTAAAATTGGGCTTTTGTTCCACGAAGATCCATTCTCGTTAAAGTCAATTCTTTTTTTTCTTCTCTGGCTCTTTTTGCCCTTTGCTCCCATGCATCCCCGTCCCCATTATTCCACTCCACCCCCTTTATTCGTTCCCCTTCCTGCCCAGTCGACTACCACACCAATTCAATATCGATGCCAGATATTTCGCGCGACCGCTCGACACAATAATTCAGTTGAGCAGGTAATATTGGCGCGGTAATGGTCGAACCATTTGGCTGTGTCGTTATGCTGCATTGGCGCTTGCACGTTTACGAAGGCCCCGTTCCGCTCGCAGCCACCCCTAGTGGCCCCTCGCTGCTCTTTTACTCTCCCCTGAGCCATGCTCTACGTGCATCCCTTCACCCTCCTGTCTCTCCCTTCCCTTCTACTCCAATGCATCCCCTGACCGGCACGTACCACCCAGCCATCCACGAACGACAATCCGTTGAAACGGAATGTTATCATTGGCCCATGTGTCATTATTGTACAACCGCCGTTTGGCAATTACATAATTCTTACTGGTATGCCCAGCGTTACAACTGCGTGTTTCTTTATATTCCATGCGAATATTGCTCGCCAATATGATCGTCGTTTATTAAAGCGACTGAGTCAACCGCGCCGCAATCGAAAGAGCATCGTTCGGCCGATTCTCTGGTCACATCGTGATCAGAAGTAACGGTTTTCGATAGTTCAATTATTTATCGAGAGTTTGAAATTTTTTGGTCTTCCATGAAATGTGCATTTTATGTACGTTTTGCACATTTCACTCATATGATTTATAATTGTTCTGAAATAATATTCTCTGATTTTATATAGTATAATAGCTTTTATAAAATAAAAACAATGGTTTCATATATATGGCAACGGAAAAGAATGGATTTTTTAATTAAAATCATAATTATAGTATTGAAATCATTTTGTTATTTTGAAAAATATAGAATTAATGAAATTACATATAAATTTCTATAATATTTTCTCATCTTAGAAAGAGTTTGTTATTTTCTTCTTGTAAGCAACTCCTTGGCGAATAAAGACATTTGCGCTTGCAATAATGCTAGTTTTAAGAAGAAACGGTGTCGACAGCCGCGCGACGGGTAGCAACAGCTTCCGGATTTACATAATTCGCTGAAGGAGAGAACGAAGTTTAACGTGGAGCGTGCCATGCGGGAACTTTAGGTGATCATAACTGGGAACTCACTTAATGCGACATCGTGAATTTGCGTCTTCGAAAATCGAGTTTATTTATTTTCCAAAATTGTTATATATTTTGCAGCGATTGTAACGCATTGCTTAAAGTATATATATGAAACAGATGTAATAAATTAATGATAAAAGAATGATATAACAGAAGAAAATATATTATCTTAAGCAATATAAACGATATAAACGATATTTTATGTATTGTTAGAGATTAATGAAAGATATTTTTTTAATTATGTGAATAGCTTCATATGATAATAATAATAAAAGTATATTTAAATATATTATAATATTTAAAGAGAGATCTAAAGAGCAAATAATCTATAGAGCGCTAATACAGATACAATTAAATATTATTCTCCAAATTTGCGTATAATTAATCCGGATGACACAAATATAACTTGGAAAAGTTTTATTTGTAGTCTTCCGTAAGCTGGGCGATGCTCTTTAGTTGATAACAAAAAGTTGTCGATCCATAATAGGATTAGTATCCCATGGGAAATCAGCTACTGTATAGAAATAATCTCTCGAAGACGTCCCCGATTTCTAATAAAAGCTGAAAACATTAATTACTACGAATTCAGAGACGTTGTTGAAATATTAATTGTATTATCTCAATGCGACATCAACTAAAGAAATTGTTATTAAAAAAAATAGCATTTATTATAAGAACTTTGCGCAATTATTTTACAATGGATTTATAATATTATTAAAAATATTTTATTTAAAAGAAAAAAAATCTGACGTAGAACGTTCTTCGAATTATTTACGAAGATTATTAAATTATATCTCCCTGGTGACATCGTATTATTGAATTAGGAATTAAAGACATGGACAAAAGACATGGACAACGATGGACATGGATTAATAGATACATTATCCGCGATGTACAGCGTATATGTACAGATTTATTGGTAATTAACAAACAGTGATAAAATATATTAGTAGGTTTCAAAATTTACACGTGATAAAAGGATCTCATAATTAGTCTGTTAACTACTATATACCATTGCGAATGGTAGGTAGCAGTTTACATTAAACCACAGGGGATATTCTCCCAAAAGTCGGCAAGTTGAAATTGGTTGTCTGCGAAACCAATTTAATTTCGTAAGTTTGAACTGGCCATTAGCATAATTGGCTTTGAGTGCAGATATATACGTCTGAATCAAAGTCGGCAAGTTTGAATGGGGTTCTTACTTCCACCTCATAGACAATAAATGCTTATAAAAAGTTATCTACTTTCGGTCGCAATCGACAAACACGTTTTTATGACAGAAATAATTCCTTATCTAATTATAAATATTTTACTAATATCTCATTGGTGCACTAACACTAAATCATCGTAGAGCGTGAGAAAATAATCTTTCGCCTAAATCTTTTTCTCTTATAATCATTGTTTGGTTATCCAAGTACTTCCTGATACAATTTTATCACATTAAGTCAGGAGAGCCCGCTGAATTCGACGAAACTATTTCCAGTCAACGGACAAGCAAGGAGGTCTTTCTGAATAAGGCTTGCGTGGCTGTGCAACCAGGAGAATACTTGAGACTTACGAGTGCAGCGAGAAGTCAGACGGATTGGCTCTTGGAAGGACGGCTGGAAGATGAAGGTAGACGTTCGAGCGAAAAGCGGACAGGATACGAAAGCTAGGCATAAGTGCCGGGAAGACAAAAATGTCCTAAGAGTTCGTGAAGCTTGAACTAAAAGAAGATTTAGAGACTTCTATGTTTTAGATTTCCATTTAAATCTAATTAAATAAAGCAAAAGAATAAAAGATGTAATTAGGATATTCACGTTAGGAATATTAATTATTTATTTTTCTTTTTGATATCAAGGAAACCAGCATTCATATTAAATAACATAAAGAATGCGATAGAATAGATCGAAATAAAATGTCATCGTTTGTATAATAAATAAATCGGTAAAACTTTGAAAGCTATCGAAAAACAAAAAAGCATTTTCATTGCATTTATTTAACAGTGCTAATCGTTTATTACATAATTTGGCATTTCAAAGAAAGAAATTAACATGCGAATGGCAGTTAGCTTTAATATGCATCATATATTCAAACATACTAAACTCTAACAATAATATATCTGTTATTTTATCAACCATTCTAGTCTCTCAGTTTCAATATTCTATATTCAGTATGAAAATGCTATTTACATGTATGTTTAGTTATGCTCGTCGATATTTCAATACGTTATGATACAATCGTTACTACAATAAATGTAATAAATGTTTGCTACTAATATTACATAACTAAACTTACAACTTAATGCAAGAGAGTTTCATTCCTTTATAAATGTTATTTTTCTTCATATAATTTGTAATAAATAAATAATATTGTTTCTTTTATATTAACTTTATTTCTTTCGCGAGTAAACTATGAGTTTATAATAGTTCTAATTTGTATAAACTTTATTATAAATTGCATGTACCTTACAAACTAAACTATTTTCAAAAGTTTCATAGTAAAATACATGTATATGCTGTTCATCGTTTTGATTGTAACGTATATATATTTTTTATCTGCTTTTCTTCACTGCCATTCATGTGTCAGATTTCGCTCCCATTTCTTGTCACATCTCCCATCTCAATTCGTTTTGCTTGTCGTCTTTTCTTGCTTGAATGCCGCGCAACAATCCTTACCTAACCCGACCATGCACAAGACCTGGCTGAGATGAGCCAAGCAACCTCGTCGTTCGAGGTGGTCGCACCACTTCGACCTCCTTGCCGATCACGGCATCGACATTCCGATAGCAAAACCACTCGCTATTTACGCCGCCGCCACTTTCCTTGATCGCCTGATGCACATTTCGATTTGGTTTACAACTTTTGATGTAATCGAAACGCGAACGAGAGACGAACTTTAGTGGATCGCGTACAATATATCAACGCGTGATGCATGTGTGCAGGAAAACAAAACCCGTAAGAAATTACTAAGTATTTATTGGGCTATATTTTTGAAACACGTACTAAGCTCTACAACAGGGCCGGGCGTTAGAAGCGATATCGGAACATTTATAGACCATGAATTCGGAATCAAATGACTTTTGCTGCGTAATCTTTTATTGAAGGCTACATCTTTCTCCTTGCAATGAGATTGTTTTTAACGGCTTCAGTTATATTATTTTCTTAAAACTATATATGCTACTGATCATTGGAGCAGCATAATTTAATCATTACGTTTTCATGGTGATATAATATCGACGCTTAATCCATATTCTGTCTTACTTGGAGAAAGTGCGGCTCGTAAAGTAGGAAACCTTTCGTACCAAGTACGAAAGTACTCGCTTCGAACAGGATCAAAAAGATACTTCGTCGAAATCACATGAGAATCGGGAATGGACTGCCGCGAACTAGCGAACATTCAGAATCGGCAGATCGATAATCTGGGGGTTAATGTTGAATAATTCGACCGGGACAGATTGTCCGGAATCTCGCGGGTCCGGCGCCGCCAGCAGATAATTTCGTAGAGACACTTCGATAGGACTGTCTCGACTTTTGATAAATGGCTCGAGGTAGATGTCTTATAGTCGGCGTTTCTCATTCACGATGACGCCTGACGCAGTGACTGATGATCTCGCGCACACGTCACTTTTCTGCTAGTACGTTATTCTGTTAGAATAGAATATTGTTAGAATAGAATATTTCAATTATTGAGATTCTTTATTTTTTAATGTGTCTACGTTGTTTGTATTTATATTGATTGTCATCGCAAATTTCTAGATTCTCAAATTGTATACTATAATTAGTCGTCAATTATAATTAATATTAATTATACGTACATTAATTATAAACAGAAGTAATAAATATATATTATATATTATATACATATCATATATATATATTTATAAATACTTAAGTTATAAATATATTACTTCAATTGTATTTACGTTTTATAATTAATGTCAATTTCATTTTAATCTTACTGGTATTTAAATTTATTAACGATTATCGTTTAGATCAATAAAAGATTAAAGTATTAGTAAGAGAGAGAAAGAGAGAGAGAGAGAGAGAGAGAGAAAATAAATTATAATTTGGATTTAGTAGAATCGAATCAACAGAATTAATTTATATATTTGTATTTGAAGATCATGCCACTACTATAATAGTTTTAAGACAAATTCTGAGATTACCAATTAATAATATGTATCAAAATTATTGCCAATGACTATTATATATTTCATAAATATTGATTAATATCTTTATGTGATATATTTGGCAAAAAATTGAAAGTAATTAGTATCACAATTTATTCTTTACAAAATGCGGATTTATTATTATTATTATGACGCTAAATTGATCAAACAATGATATAGCATAAATTCTTCGTTTTATCGGTCGCCATTCAGCGGAGGCACATAAAAGTTTTAATCAGAACGCTATAATAGTTGCAACACGACCGATCAATGTAGACATAATCAGGCGAATAAAAATTCGTGATAGAGCAATAAACGAATATGTTCGCGTAATTGCTACGTATACCGGTGTCCAACATCGTCGTGATATTTTTCTACAGCAGAATAAACACAACGTTACGATTCGTAGCGATACAATATTGCCGCTATGAGAAACGAATCTTCGGCGTTCTAGCCGGAGATTCGAAGCGCCATTTGTACGTAGTGCGTCCGTGTGTTTTCATGCAATCCTATTCTTCATTTTTCTTCCTTACTCTTCCATACATGCAGTTCTTCGCGACTGCTCTTCCTCTTCCCGTCGGCAAATGTTGCCGGAAATTCTACCGCCGCCACCTCCACCTTTCTTCCGCGCATCATGTACCAAAGGGTACCATACCACTATAGCTGTTTGGCGGCATGTCAGAACGAGATATCCGGAAAATATCGGGAACCTATCAGGACTTTTATGCCATCCAACTAGCGCTTGCTCGATATGTTTCTTTTGTTTCTACTTGCGATGAGCGAGCAAAACAGCGAACTTTGGATCGATAAGGCTATGCTCTGCCTCTGTCATCCGATAGCTATATACTTTCGGCCGCGTTAGCAGAACCGTAAACTAGCAGCATCGCGTGGCATTATCTCGATCCGGTTCATTAACATAGAGTCGACTCCCGCGGAATGGACTCGCCGAATCGTATCTGGGCAACTTACGCTCTCGTTTTATGCACGATAAATTGCATCCCGGAGAGCGCTTCGATTGGGGACCAGACGTTGGTAATCTCGGTGCTTAAAACTAGCAGCGGCACGATTTCCAGATGAAAAAGTATAGTCTTCTTTTTTCCTGCAGTTATGTGCCACTGTGAAAGGAAGCAGTATTACGTTAGATGGACGAAACTACGCAAAATAGTGCGGAATAAAGTTTCTTATCGCTTTTAACGTACGTTTTTTATTGTGTACTGCAGGATATGATTAGGCGGGCATTCAATTGCTCCAACTTTTTTGCCTACATTCGATATTCTATATCTGAAATCTACATCTATAGTGGCTTAAAAACTCAACTAAAACCTGTTTTAAAATGTATGAGTCAGATGAATCTTGAGGGTCTATTTGTAACATCATATTTATAACATAAAATGAGAAAATCAAATTGTATCTATATCTTCAGATAAGAAAATTTAATTTCACATAATTTAATAATCAATTCTTATGAGAAAAACACATACAATATATATATATATATTATTGTGTGTCACTAAAATGTAAGTCAGAAATTAATTTAGGAAGATGTTGCATTTAAATATTACAAATAGTTAATATTTTGTAACAAGAATTATCAGCATTTTCATAAGTTAAAAAATTGTTTTTAAATACTTTGAAGACAGCTTTAGAATAGCTTTAGTTTTAATTTCTAATTTCTAATTTCTAATTATTAATTTATATAATCTAATCTAATAAATATTTGTGTGACATATTGTGGATCCATTAAAAAATTGTTATAATTACGGGAAACTTTGCTAATATATCCCGTATGTTCTTATTATTTTTTTATATATATAATCATATATGTATAGTTTCATATAGTTATATTCTGATAACTAACAAATTATTGATAAATCTTATATTTATGTAATTAAAATAGTTTATTATTATATGTACATTTTTTATACAGGATTATGAAATCGATTAAATTTATTTGTTTGAAAAAAGAAGGAATAAAAAAGAGCACTTTCGCTAAAATCTCTAATTGTTGGTTTATCTCTCTTACTTTTATTTCTTTTTGTGAACATGACTTGGCTGCTTATTGCGCTCGTAATTGTAAATTGTACAATATATTTGTTAAAACTGAGATCGAGTTGTAATAACAGTTAGATGATGGTTTTACTCATAATATAAGAGAAAAATCATATTTCTTTCATAGTTCTCTCTCTGTTGGATCTCCCGTCACTCGAGTAACGTTGGCTATTAATATTCTTCTCATAAATATTCTTCCTTACGACCACTCGACAAGGTTCTCACGCTTATTGAATTGCGCACCGGAGAAGTGCAACTAGCGGATGCTGGAAACCAGTGATCTTGGACATTTACATGGTCTACTTTTCGTTCGTGCGGCACGACGCACCTTATATACTCGCGATACATTGGGTTCCCTTTTACTCACGACTCCTCCTTTCTAAAGCGAATCTCTTTGCGCTTGAAACTTTGAGCGTCACGAAGAGATTTAATTCTCATTAGTTAGTAGAATTTGATCCAAAATTATTATTCAAACTCTTGATCATTGTTAACAGAAAACATGTTTTACGATCAAATCCGGTCGCGTATATATACAGAATATCAGTTAGTTATTGTTGCACTGATACCGTAAACATCGTGCTGCATGTGAATTTCAAGTTGGAGGCATCTCATTTTAAAATTACACGTTACGTGAAATGTGATATACGGGAACGTTATGTCCTAGTTACATGGGAGGAAAATGGATTTCTCGTCCATGATTAAATATGACATTCAACAGACATCTATTTCAGATAGCACGAAGATCATGTACTTTTATGAGTTACCGTAAAATCAAATTATTTAGTTTATTACAATTTACTTGATATGTTTAACAATAAAAAAATCTGTATATTAATTATTTTCCTTGGTTTATAATTCTAAGACGATACATTTAAAGAATGCAGAATTTTAATGCAAAATTATTAATCGCACAATGAAATATATTTTGCAAATCATTTTCTATAACTGAAGATATCTTACCGTTCCGCTCGCTTGTCATCGCAGAACATCGCATCATGATATATTGATCGATATGAACTTACCAGTTTATTTCCACTACCACTGAGATGAAGGAGCGTTCGTCCCCGATTTAACATCTTGCGTGACGAGAGATTGATTGGATAATTTTCTCGAATGATTCGATCATGGAATTTGTCGAACTGGTTAGCTAGTAACTAACAATAACACTCGTTAAGAACTTTGCAATCTTCTTTACAATGGTCTCTTTCCGTACATACGTATGAAAATAATTTGCCAACGACAGAAGGATTATTATCGTCAACGCCGATCTTAACCGTACCGCCACAGGTAGTAACTACTTTCTCCTTGCTGTTCTTTTCTCCATTTACGCGAGTCATCCCAAGGACTTTTCTTATGTAGAGAAGTATAGCTTTGGCTGGGATCCAACGTAGCCTTACAAAACCGGGCGCGAGGAAAGTTACACGTGTCGTAAAGAACGGGGGAAAGAAAAACGACGTTTTTCGTTATAAAATGAGTTTATTTTCTCTGTACCATATATGCTATGTACAACGTGTGTGTTACGGTACTGACATATACGACGTTTGGCGAGAAAGATACGTCTTGATAATGTAGAAAAAAAAAATGGAAATTAATTAGAAACACGCACGCATTACGTTTAACGTCAGCAGAGTGATTCGTTAAATTACATAGCAGTTTCAATGCGTGGATGGTATGACGGGCGTATTATTAAAACGGTAGTGGGTATGCTGGTCGTGGATGGGGAAAAAAATAGGCGTGATAGGGTACGAGTATTCTTGAAGGGCAATGTACGTTAACGTAAAAAATAAATAAGCGATTATATGCTGGTGCGCGGATATAACATAAGAACGCTCGCGATCGTCGGGTAAGTTCTGTACGTGACGTATGTATTCGCGATGAAAATGGTTTAATTTGGCGAGAGATCGATGCGGCGCCATGCGGCAGCGGCCGATATGGCGCGCTCGGCAGCAAGAAGGGAGGAGGCGAACACGAGGTAGGGAGGTAGGAAAACGAAGAAAAGGAAGAAGAATGGGTGCGAGGGGGCGAATAGAAAAGAACACGTACATAAGATAGAGAAAAGCAGAAATACACGCTCGTCATGGTACAGAACAGACTCGAGCTTCTCGAGCTTACGACGGAGCAGGCGCGCACCTCAGGCTCGAGGACAAGCACCAACATCTCTACAAACTCGTAGATACTCCTGGTAAGAGAAGTACAGGGTATAAACACAACCCTCATTAAGATGGACGATATGGGAGGGTAGGGGAAGCGAGGGGAAGGGACGGGGAAAAGGAGAAGAAGCGAGTGGTACTTGTACGCAGAAACGACGACGCCGGCCGCGTTGAATTGCTCGCGGCTACCCAAGTCGGCCGGCCGGCCGGGGATTGCAGGATTGCGCAGTTGATATCATCGAGAGCGATCGTCCTCGAGCCCAATATTATCTTTCCTTCGCAATTGCCTTCCGCGGCCCCGATCCATAGCGCCGAGACCGCGGGGCGCGTTAACTTAATCTTAATTACGTTATTATATTGATGAAACATGATTGCTCCTTTTACTTTCATCGTATACGCTCTTTAAATGTAAAGACAATTAATTAATGATTATCCTTATACTCCGCGTACTCGGCAGTTTCCATTGACTTAGCCTCAAACATCAGCGACCAGGCACGACCAAGCGTGTGCCACGCATATCGTTCGATCAAGTCGATGAAAAGTGCTCGCACATCGTTATCGTGTTACTCGAAATGCACGCTGTCTACGAGGTGGCGCGAGAAAATCTTGCACATCTTCCCCATGAAAGTAGTGACTTAGGATCCGTTCCAACCGTGTTCCCGCATTTTATAGGGTGGAGACAATTTCATCTCCTGTTATACCTTTTTCGTATATATCTCTCTCTCTCTCTCTTTCTTCTTTTTCTCCCTTCGGAAACCGCGTCTCGCGGCGAAGCGAAGAAATGTCAGATTTTTCTTGCGCCACTCCATACGCCTATGTGATACATGTTGTATCGAAATTACATCGCTAAAGCGTTGCACGCAGCGACCACATACGTACGGCGAATGCTCCTTGCGAGCATTCTTGTGCACGTTTCAGCGTCTCATCGCACGCGCGCTCGTGCGCGCAACACCGTTTTCAATTGCGTTCGTACAAAATATCGTCGAACATGTATAAAATTGGCTCTACCCTCTCACCACAAGCAGATTGGATATACTACCGCAGCGTTAGCGAAAAATTCTTATACGTAAATCCATAATTGAAGTGTTATCTTTGAAAGAAAGTAAAAAATGAGAATGAAAATCATAAGTTTGTCATGCATTCGCGTTCACTTATTGTACGCGTAGGCACCTTCGTTGGCATGTTTATCATCGTACGTATACATATATTTATATATATTTATATCCATATTTATATATTTATATTTATTTGTATTTTATACTTCTATAAGCGGATCACGCGTAAGAAGCAGCGGTGAAGCGGGAAAAAGGAAGTTATCTATCGGCCAAGGATATCCGCGACACGGATTGCTGGTCATTCTGTAATGCGAAGGTAATCGAATCGCGCTTCAGAAATATACATCGGAAAAATGCGAGTTTCCCTTGCGTTTTCTGCATTTCAATTTTTACCTTGTGGGATCAATGCCGCTTGATTTAAGGGAGTGAAATTCCATTTAGTTTGGCGTCGATGGGATCTCGGGGTACAGGGCAGTATCTAGCAATATCCACGGCAATTAGATCCAATAATTAAAGCGTACACTGGAATTCCGATGGGCGTAACATACGCGCGCTCTGCCGCTATGTATCCTTTTTCGTTCGATGTTGGGCTATTGTTGTTGCGTTAGCGACCACTAGCCGTTAACAGTGAGTTACACGTGCAGCAAACGCAAGCCGATAGACGCGGAACATTCGTGAATGGATATTGTCTTGTTCGTGCCGAAAAATTTTCCAATTTAACCTCTCAAATTTAACCTTGCACACGGTTACCTCGATGTAAAAATAGGTCAAAGTATTGAAACATTGTTTTACTTAAAAATAAAATTTTCTCACGTCTCCGTAATTAGTAAGTACGCGGCTGTATACATACATAACTTTTTCGATTGCATGAATAAATTAGATCTTGTATAGTATCGCGAATATTCACTTCACGCGAAATCGGCAAATGTCAAACACCAGAACAATTCCAAGTTTGGTTAACTGTAATGCAAACACTTCAGAACGATTGGAGACTCCCATTTTGTCTCGCTCGTTCCTTTGTTTGTCTTAACGAGTGTATTTTAATTCTCAAGTTTCGCAATTAATCCGATCTCTCCGCTTTGTGTGCTGTAGTGAAATCGATAAGACACTGCTGGCACAGTTAACCGATTTTGTATTTCTCGATGTTGTACCGTATTGTACCCTCTGATATCGATCTTTTTTCTCTATCTTCTTTTTCCTCGGTTCTACAAAGTAAAATGAAATCTGAATCGCGTGCGCTATGTCTGATGAAATGTAATCAATTCCAATTATTATGCTAAACAGCATTCCGTTATAAAATATTATATAAATTAAGATGTAGATTATTTATTTTTACTACACTCTCGCAATAGTTTATCGTATATATAAATTATAAAATATTTTGATCTTTTATTTGTAAAAACTGACTTTTTGTTCCTTTCAGTTTCTTTGCTTGTTGTGCAATATGAATTTAACAAATACTTTTTATTCATGTAGAAAATATTATACAACGACTGCTGCAAACTGGATTTTTCTGTGTTTGACATTATCGACGTGGCTTTGTCCTTTAGAATTTTTCTCGAGATGTTCGACGATGAAATTTCAGATCGATGGAGCGTAATATTTTATTGCTTACATAACCACGAAAAAACTTCTTTTTATCACATCAATCAATTTTTTATTATCTCTTGCAATCGAATACGTCAATCCAGATTGATAAGCTCACGTGTCGCAATGTAAATTAACCTGGCCGCTATGGGATGGCTAAGGATAAGGGACATGACTAAGGTTACGTCGGAAGGGGTCGAGGTTACGTGATTCTAGTATGGAGAGATAGCTATCCTCGATGTGATCCTGTATTATCTCTCTCTCTCTCCCTCTCTCTCCCTCCCTCTCTCCCTCTCTCCCTTTACTCTCGAAGCTAGATTCAACCCCCGCAAGCTTAGCTTAACCCGAGATGCCACAAGAGGCAATTAACCCTGCGCCAACCCCTTTGCGCACGTATCTTTTACCTCTTCACCGAGCTTACCGCGTTCTGGTCCTACCTATGTTTCTCGTTCCGTCTCAATCCCTTCTCTCTCTTTCATCCCCGTATTTAGTCTGCCGCTCTAGCTCTTCGCCGCGCCATAACATTGATATCCTACACGTCTGCATAATCATACACAATTCCCAATGCTAATTAGAATCCATGCCGGTAGCCTAGCTGTAGCAAATACGCATCAACCTCTATTACCTACAGAGTCATAGCGTGCAGACGTGTCCCACATCGCGTCACGTCGCTTTGAGAAAAAAAAAAAGGGATGGTAAAAGCAGCTTGTGAGGGCAGGGCAAAGCGAAGGGGAAAAGGGCACGGCGATGGCTGCGGCGTGGCGATGTACGTGGGCGCAAGAAACCGACCGAACTCGCGCGCGAAATCGATTACTCTCTTCGCGGCTGAATTTTTGCAGTCGTTACATTATCAACTACTTACCGGCGGAAGTGGTGTGGCGAGATGGCCACTTTTATCCCGGAACAAAGTAAGAAATCGATTTAGCCCCGGCGTGAAGCGTGTGATCCTCGGTATGCGTTTCTGATCAGATACGGATTAAGTGTTGACGCGATATTACGAGAGAACTCCCCCTTTTTTTTCTATTTATCATCCCAAGTCAGCTTCTAAAAACGTTTCCTTAGACGGCGTCGATTTTCGTTGATAATGTACGTACGCATGAAGGTCACTTGGACATTGAACGTTACGCTAATTAAAGGTTGCCGGTACGGATCGTAATTGCAACCTTCTTCCACGAAATAAGCGACCACCCGAGAGACAGAAAGACGAAATTGCTGATACGTACAATTCGTTGCGGCCTTGGCGAGAAGTGTCGGAGACACTGATATTTATGCCTTCAATAAGCGACAGATGTAGCAAGTAATGAAGCGCAATTGTGCCTAATTATTCCGTTCAGTAATCCACCGGCATTATTAGCACGTGTGCATGCACGAGTGTATAATTAACTTTAACCGGTAAGATAAAGTCAGAAGCAACTTCAATTAAATGATACGGCGAAGTCGATCGGTTTCCTTACGTTGCCAGCTGCGAGGAAATGAAGTTTGGGACGAAAAAGAAGATACATCTGTGATAATATCTACGGTAATGTGGATACAAGAACATTCGCAGAGATGAACAGTGATTATCATTTTTTTTTCTATTTCTGGCGAACGAATGTCCTTCTATCCTGGTACGTTCAACTTCGCGATCTGCCCTTCTAACCGAATCTAATTGGAATTAGTAGAACGCCTCTGCAAAGCTTCCACCCGACTACAAGGTAAGCGTGGGTGGTAAAGGGCATGCTCTACTAAAAGCTACGTATATTGGCTGCAACCTCGCAATGCGGTACACTCGTAGAAGTTTGATATAGTACGAAGTAGCGTCCATCCGAATTCCATAGAAAGATTCAAAGAGAGAGCCGCGTGAGAGTATTACTTTTGCTGATCGCTTCGAGAATCGTGATACGCGCACGATTCTCTTCGCGGTACGCACCGGTTTGAGAACTCACGTCCATGTGAAGTCAGCCAAAGATTCGTTAATAGCGATTTACGCAGGAAGACGAGATTGACGATATGCCATGGGAGCTGATGAGAGAAGTCATTCAGAAACGACGCGCGGAGTATCCGCCGTCGTACAATTTACAAAGACTGTCAGTGCGTCCGGGCATGGAATGCATACCGGGTACGGAAACGGAGACCGATAGAGCCTCCTGGTGTTTCAGCATTTGTCGACGTCGTTGCCAGGTGAAGGTCCATGCCGCTATGATGGCAATCTGGGCGACGAGGAAGACGGTGCCAGCTACAATAGCCTCACCCAGATTGATGCACATTCCCATCGACGACGATATGTCTTCACTCTCGACGAAGATGGTGTCCCTCGTCGCGGAGGTGACGTTCGGTAACTTACCATCGCGCTCGAAGCCAAACTTGTCCGTAATCTGGATGGATTGCACCAGGAGGAGATCCTCGCGACTCTGGGTGCCAACAGCAGTGGAGCGACGACGACGTCGGCGTCTGCCAAAGGAGATCACCGATCGTAGTTCACCGGTCGTTTCCTCCTG
The DNA here is from genome assembly GCF_000204515.1 of Acromyrmex echinatior. Next base: position 305,270 of record NW_011627486.1, on the reverse strand, counting down.
ATCGCACTGCACGGGTTCACAAGTCGGCATGCACGGAGTGACCAGAGCGCGGAACTGCACCACTTCCGAACTCGGAAACTTGAAGGCGTCAAAGTGCGATAGCAGTATCTGTAAAAGGAAAAGGATAAAAAAGGTCATAAGTCGCTTGAGAATTTGTAAGAACGAAAGAAGATTACTGATGTAGAGCATCGTAAGGTATTCATTCGTGAGAGCTAATAAAAATGCTTTCTGATTTTATAAATCCGAAAAATCAATTTAAAACAGCAACATAAGTTAATGCTTTGGATTTATTTAATTAGTTGGAACCTTTTCGTCGAGTTGAAAATTATTACAGCAAAGAAGCGTACAAATTTAAAAAAATGATATTTACATTCATACATAGTTTGTTTAGTTTAACAGAATATTAACACGTTCCATGGATCACCGGTGATCCACGTTAGATTTTAATAACGTTTTTAATTCCGTTAATATATTTTAGTTATAAAAAAACGTAATTATAAAATAATTTGATATTATATATTAAAGAAGAATGATGTTATAACAGTGTTATTTTAATTGAAAATAATTTTGTTAATTCACGATAATACTATCATGGAACAAATCATGCTCTTGTTTTAATAAAATTTTATTTGTTGCATCAATATTGCTGTTAAATCACGAGATTATTTTCGATTAAAATAATATTACATTGATACATCACTTTTTCAATGTACTGCATAGATACGTAATTATAATATATGACAAAATATTAGTTACGTGAATATATTAGGTCTTTTCTTACAGTAATATTTATAATTGTTTACCATTTTGAAATACATATTATTTAATAAATATAACAAACACAAAAGTATCGCGGGTCATATGGCATAGTGATGAAGTCACTTAAAATTAACGCAGCATGAAATGCGTAAACTACATTTGATTCCATTGATTGCATTTACGTGTGTGAGTAAAAGAGTTTAATTTTCTATAAATTCAAAATTCGATACTCACTAATGATAAGTAAATAAACGTCATGATCTTTATTTTTAATTTTCGACACGGCATGTAAATACATTTCAACGAAAAGCAGGAAATTCGATACATGGAATGTAATAAAACGAACTTCCTCGCGTACTCCATCGGTCCCTTTCGACGGATTGCAAGTCACGTAACCAATTGTTTCACGCCGTTACTTGTCGCTCGGATAATACATAAACACCTGTGCCGAATGGCTCCTCGGAACGCAACGATTTCGCCGTTCGCGGCTTTTGTCGAGTTCGCATACCGTTAGCAAACTACAGTGCCAATATTATGACATTTACGGCGCGTCCTCGTCACCACTTCTCTTTCGTCGCTCTTTATTATCCCGGTAGTTGTATAGAATTTCTGTAGTTTTTTTTTTCATTGTTTCAGCAAGAAACAAATTAAAGTACCATCAGGCACCAGTGTTAACTGAGAGTGGTGTGTTTGCCGTGGATTTCAAGACGACAGATTTATACTTGACGTTTTTCACAAAGTTAGGAACTACCTAACAATAGTAAATGTAATCAGCGCGAGGCAGCTGCGGAACGCGCCCGTATTTTGCTTTTTTTACATACTCGTAATTCATACGCGATGTCGGTGCCGTCGACTTAACTAAGCAGTGTCGCATTAATTCTGAAATTCCGACACGGGCGGTCGTTCGCTCATAGAATTCAGTGTGAATGCGGAATAATGGTAATCTTACCCATATGTCGCTCTCACATAAATTTTCAACTATATTCCATAGTCAGAAACGCGCGCGGGTGCGGCAACGTGATTTTACTCGCGATCGCGACGTCGCACGAACTCGCAAGAAAAAAAAAACGCAAGGCTCTTAGGGAAGAGGGATTACAGAATGCGGATGTCAAGAGATCGCGTAACCCAATGGGCGTCAGTCGTCGCACGCAATATGCGTAAGAGATGATGATCACTTGAAACTGGTTTTTCACATCCCGCGGCAGTTGCGTCGAATTTTTTTGCTCTTTATTAGGTAAGGCCATATAACGGCAATTACACGGGATTATGACATGAAAAACAGCCCAAGTACCCGCTTTTACGCGCGCCATTAGAGTGCACCTATATCTATTCCTGGCAAATGGTGCGACCAAGCGCGTTGCTGTAATTTCTATTTTCTCGCGACAAGCGGACCTATCTGTTAAAATCTTTTTTATTCGTCGACAATCTATCATTGTTATATCGCTCCGAAATTTTTTATCGCCATCCTGATACCACAGTGATCGGAATTGTTACAGGGAATCCAAGTCTTTCTCTTCCCCTTCCTCTCTCTTTCTCTCTCTCTCTCTCTCTCTCTCTCTCTCTCTCTCTCACAGTTTCTTACGAAACGAATATATGATAATCACTCGTGTTCGCTCGTTAGACTCATCGTCCGCAGAATAATCTCGCGATCATCGTTTCACCGAGGAACATCGGCTGTAATATATTCATAGCTACGTCCGCGCACATGGCTCGTCATTGATTTCTCTTCATTCAGATCATTCACTACATGCTCGCAGGGTCAAGTCTCAACGCGATCTTCCCGAAGCTGAACTTTTCTTGAAACCAAGAAAGGCCGGTATACGCAAGGTTAGCGCCATGCTCATGTGTACGTCGAAAACTGGTTTCTGCGCATTACCAAGTTCATCGTATTTACACACCGAGCACGTATATTATCGGCGGGAAGTAAGACATTAAAATATGCTTCGTTCCACGTACAGCTTCATTTAGCCATTTCTTTGCCTGCGCGCGTCTAGTGGAACGAGCGGAACTTTATTAACCCAACGTCATCCCGCGCAGAAAGAGTAGCGGAAGGTCCATTCTCCGCGGGGGAAAAGCGAGAGCGATTGCATTCGAAGCGGATGGGAGAAGAAGCGTAAGCGGATCGAAGGAAGAAGAGAGGATGAAGAGAAAAGCCTGGGGACGGGGTTTAAAAGACAGAGAAAGAGAAATAGAGAGAAGTACATACATATAGGTGCATGCCGGGAAAAGAAACACAGGCCGTATCCGCGGCATCTGGTATACACGTCGACGATAAGTCTCCTTCAGCGGCAACGACGTCGGCGATGGGAAAGGACGGGAAAGAGGAGAGCCCGTCATAAATGTACCGCATCAGATCAGTCAGATCGTAAGGTTGCCGCCCGCGCTTTTATGGCGTAGCTCAACCTGATCCCCCTTGTCTGCTTCATAAGTCGGCCGCAGGCTCTCCCCTATCCGCCTGGTTCATCCCTACGTATGTAGAGGGGTACATGCTCCCTTACGAGTTTACGTACACGGACGTGGTGGTTGAGAAATGTTTCCAATTTCATTCAAACCGGTTGTGAAATGGTAGAGAGCTTTCGTACCGCGGCCCGGTTACGTGACGGACATACCGGAAAGCCGAACTTTTGGCAAATTTCTGGTTAGACGAGGCGCAATGCTGTACCATCACTGACACTGCCGCTTCGCCCGTTTCCACCATCGACGATCGTTTCTCTTTCTATCCTGATCCAAGATTAATAAAATCAACGGCGTTGAATACCGGTTGACTTTCGCGACGCGTTCGCTCGTTCACTTTACGATCATCCATATTTATGTGACAGACAAACTGTTTCTCATTATCAGAGGTGCTATTAATGGCGTGAATAAGTTCTCGCATATGTAAAAGATGTAAAAGATGACATATACGGGATATATATTTTATGTCAACGATATGAACATTCAGTAAGTTCAGTAATCGGTAGATAGAGAACAATTCGCTTCAGGAATACTTCGTTAAACAGATTTTATAAGAGTGCTTTCAAATTCACAAACATATTATTATATTTGCAAAAATAATTTTATTTAACAGACTAGACTTAACACTTTTTTTTCGGCGTCTATTAAATATTCTCCAGTGTATACATTCACTTGTCCCGAATTAATATCATCAGAGTATTAATTGATAGATAATTAATTACTGTAATTGCAAATGTTTTTATCAATTACATCGCAAATGTTTTGATCAACTTGAAATTAACTAAGCACTATAGTATTCCCGGTAATAATTAATTATTAATCGTTTATTAGCTTGTACCTACATCTACGGAAGAGAAAAGATTTCAGCCTCCTGAGATTAAGAAAGACAAAGAATGAACAGGCAACTTCCTGCTATCGGGTATATCTCGGGTCAAACGATGCCTCTTCGTTTACCGAGAATCAATGTTGCGAACGTTTATTACCATATCATAATGACGGTATACTGTCGCAAACGATGGAGATTATTGATAGCTGATAGCGTGGCATATATCAAAGTTGTTGTCAGGCGTTTTATCATTCATGCCAATCGACAGGTAAATAAGGTGCGTATGGATAATATACGGCGCGAACGATTGCGATGAAATCTTCTTCTTGAAGTTACGTTACGGCTTCTACAGATTAGAATTTACATACACCCCGCCGTTTTTGATTAAACGTGCGAGATGAGAATTGAATACAGCGATGAATTTTTCTTACTCTTGCCTGTTCGACAAAAATTCACCAAGAGATCGGCAAATTCACATTGAGATCTTTATCTCTTCGTATCGAGCAGCGTTCGACAGGAAATGGGGTTAGCCCTTCGTGATCAACCGCGGTCAGGAAACGAGATCAGCCAGAGCGCGGTGCGCACGTTCTAAACCGGAAAACGGCGCCACGACGCCTGATACAGGAATGACTGTGTGGGTGATATATCTTGATACTCGGCATCTTACGTACGTACCCGATATAAATTTACTCTTTGTTTCTACCACGACTGTTATTACTTTCTAATAAAGCGATATTGCGCCGTACCGCGGCCGTGCTCGCGCGAGCAAATGATGTGGAACGACGAGTTAACGAGGCCGTGCGCCTCTTATTGCTCCACCTTCGCTCCAGCACTCGTTTCTACCTGCCACTATCGTAACGATCCGTTTGTTTTACTCGTCGACACGTGAAGCATCAGCCACGCGGTCCAGCTCGACCGCGCATCAGCTGGTTCGAATGTTGCGCGTCTCGAACACAATGTAGCCAAAGAAAGCCCTCCGTCCGCGATACTTCCGCGATATTCTCGAGCCCGATACGGAAAGAAAACATAATTGGAAAAGTCGAAGTCATGTTATATCGCCGATTAGACTAGCAAGAAAGACTGCTCGAATTATCGGGAAACATTTTTATAGGTATATTAATGCCCAGCTCGCAGAATCATATTTCTCGTTGCGGCGCGCGTCTGACGTTATATCATGCGAGTCATCGTACAAAATGTATGAGCGGTATATGTGTAATTGGTCTATCGAGGTCAATACGTGGCGATCGCCTACCTATTAACCGCGCAAGAATTATTGTACTTCCGCCCTAATGCGTTTTCGCTCTAGCTCACCCACGATACTTCACGCATCGCGCGAGAAAGAGTAGAGGATTAAACTATTTTTTCGCGATTTAATGGGATCGCAAAGTCAATTCCCATGTTACCTTATGCGGGAAACGCGGAAGTAATAATCGTGGCTCTACGAGCTCGGTCGTTTTGAACGCAACGGTGTTTCATTATTTAATAATCCGTCTTCATACATTTGAATGAAAGACGTTAGTTCTCAATCATATCTGTGAGTCCTATCTATATTTCTTTTCTTGTTTTATCGTTCCGTGCTATGAGGCAAAACTGTGAGAATTTATACGATAAGCGTGTTTAATTATTAAATTCATAAAAATCATACATAAAAACTTCCATGCAATGTGTCTGACAAATTACGAGTGAAAATCGAATTATTTATGATAATGATCGAACTAATCTCGCTTTTAAGCTCTTACTCTCGGCATCGGAGATAATCTTACGCTCCCTTATGTGGAACACACGGAAAGTAATGATCGTTACCAGACCAATGCGCCCGCATGCCAGGCATGTCACGGCACGTCATCGCCAAGACGGCGGCGCATCATCGACGCGACCTATTACAGGCCGGGCAAATTGCTTCCCATCATAAAATCCGTTTGGGTGATTGATTAGCATGAAGTCAGATCAGCCGGTTGACTCGTGTCTGCTTCCATCTCACTCTTTTTCCCACTAGTCACTTTATACTCGCGCGTATTTCGAGGCACGCGCGCGTTCCCACAAAATACACGTCAATAAGCATCGGCGTTAAAGGCGTCAATCGCCTCGATCATCTTGTCCTCTGGGTATCATGTTCGATCGCTAAATTAGAATCGACATTTATCCGTATTTTCTATTACTTTCAAGACAGCTACGCGTATGTACGGTTTTATATGTGATTTTTTTTTCTAAATATCTCTTTATTATTTACTTTGTATCGAATTTGTTTATTCGGCTTATGACTGCACGAGATGATTGAGCATCTTGCATCGAGTGAAGACGTTTTTGTTAGACTAATATAGATTAAGAGCAAGGGCTTCCGCATACAAAGTATAAGGAATAAGACATAAGCTGTAATCAAATCAACACTTTTCTATTTCCTATTCACATTATTGCCCTACTGTGATTGACCGATTCGCTTATTATTTACGTCTTACTACTTACGTTTTTCTATACGCCATAACTTTAACACTTAACACAAAAATATTGGCTACATTAATTTCCTTGGAAATAATTTCCCATCGCCGTAGTGGTTGAAAATTATTGTTAACATAAAATTAGAAAGAAAAGATATGTATTATAATTATTCGTGAGATAGAAACTTTCATTTGTTTGCACTACTTACTGTTAAATTTATCCTTTGATTCTTTACCGTTTATTTTTTTATGAGTTCAGCATTGAACAAGACTTTTATAAAAATGTAGAAATTATATGATATGTTGGGACTTACCTTGCCAGTGGTAGCCGATTTGTAGAGTGGTCCCATAATGACATGGTCAGTGGGGCAGCCATCCGAATCAATCAAAACAATTTCACTAGAGTCGACACCATCCATAGCGACTAGCTCGCGGACGAAGATTTCGTACGGACTATGAGGATCGAGGATTTCAAATTTGAGTGCTAAAGGATCGCCGACTTCAGCCGATGGGATGGCCTCGTTTCCACTGCGATCAGTAATCTTCATGGCGACGTTCGGCGAGTCGACGATCACTTCCTCCGACAGAGCAGGCGTGATGTCGCCGTGTACGCCGAGATCGACTTCATTCGACACGGTCTTGTTAGTGAGGTCATACTGGCAAGTCACAGCCAGTCCGAGATCGGAACTGGTGACAATAGTGTCGTGATGTTGAATGATCACGTCGTTCAAATACCGGCCGAGACCCTGCTGCCTTATGTTACACTCGAGATCGTCGTACGCCATGCGAAGTTCAAACTCGAGCGCACCCTTGATGTCCTGCACGCACGAGTTGGGCGAGCCCTTCGCGTACACCTTACCGTAGAAGAGCTTACTGGTCTGAATTCTGGTCACCATATCGCCAGCTCGACAATCGATGGTCACATTGTAACAGGAGCTCAGTTCGTACGTGGCCGCTTCCGGTACATCGAGATACGGTTCCTGAAATTATCGTTTGTTTTCGGGCCGTTATTCATCGCTCCCTATCGTGTACTATTCGATGCATATCGCGCGTTAATGCGATTTGTCGCGGTATTAATTTAAAGGAATTATAGCGGATGGCAGTGATAAATTCCAAAATACGCAAAGCACGGATATTTCGCAATTAAACTTCGCGAAGCTACCCCGCGATTTATTGATCAATCTTCTATTTTGCTCGCTTCACCATGGTTGGGAGATTTTGATAGTTTGTATCGGGCTTACACAAAAACTTCCAGAGAATTTATGACGAGAATCGAACAACGAACGGAAAGTGTATATCGAAATTCCACTACAACATATTGTACATTGAATCTTTAGTGATATAGTTCGCATAACAATTATATTATATAATATTTGACAACACGTACACCTAGGCTAGGAGCGTGTGAAATTCATAATTTACACAAAAAAAAACCGTCACAGCATTTTTAAATAAAATTGTTTCCGTCTATCTAAAAAGAAGTAGATTCGTATTTTATTTAAATTGATTTTCATTTTCTCTACAATATATTACGTGAAATATAATATATAATTTTATTTATCGAAATAATTAACCATGTTCTTTATTCTCCACATCTAAAGCGTCACATTCCAATTTATTTGATACGATACATCAAAAACCAATAATTATCAATGATATATACATATACGCGTACATTTTCATTTATACCGAGAATGATAATCCGCTCTGATTCACGCATTTGTCACTTTCAAAGAATTATTTGAAATCCCTTTATATGGCGGTATTTATCGCTTCTCGTTCGAGGCTCGATGGTCCTCTTCGATGAACAAATTAATCGCGAATATTACACTGATAAATACTCTTGACGTTTCGCGCTATCTCCACAGTTAATAATTTGTATATTTGTGGAGATGCCGCTGATGTGCTTGCATAACCACCCATGGAGCCCGTCACGGATCCCACGCATACGATTATCTTCCCATTATACGTATTATTTGCTCATCTCCGAGTGAATGATCGTGCATGAAACCCGTATGGTCATCCATACTGTGACGTCGAAATGATATTCCGATTCGCTTAACGCTGTTTAAATATTCCACTACAATAATTATTCGTACGAAGAATTGTTTGATGTTCTGGTATTAGTGTTTGTCCCCGTATTTGTAGTGGAGTGTAAAAAGGCGTAGATAATCGGATACCCGACGAATTGGTGGTCACTAAATTTTTCTTTTCATTTTCCCTCGGGGATACCGAGCGCGATTCACATTCGGCTGAACTCGAGTGTTACCCAAAAGTTCGATAGGGAAAGCGTCTGCAATGGAAACTCGATTTTCCACGAATGCGCCCTCGGCGGATTGTTCAACCTGGTTTGCATGTGTGGGACGTAATCGTATTTATAGAAAATCCCCACTGGCCCTTTCAAGAATCCGCACTGTGATGCGGTGAGCAAAACGACACGGTGGTCGCAAAGCTACACGGGACTCTATTTTAAACACTCCCGATGAATTAAACTGCATACGGCAAGCTCAGCAAGTAAATTGGAACACGAGCAATGTCCATTTCTCGCATAGCAACAATCTCAATTGCTTCGCGAAATTTAATTCGTAAAAGTTTTCCTCATAAATTTAAATTTGCAATTTCATTCGCGGTCGCGATATTATTCGTGTGATATTAAAAATAAGAATTTTTATTCGCTCGAATTTTTCTTACCTGAATGTCAGAGAGAGTGGCACGGGAATGATGACTAAGACGGCAGACCATATCACCGGTGTCACCGTAATCATAAGAGTGGCAACGGAACGGCGAATTCAGACACAATTCGCGGCATTCATCGGACGTGCTGACATCTTGGTAGACGGAGTCCACGGTCTTTAATATACGGCCGGTTAGTTTTTTAAATTCGCAAAGTTTCACTGGCTCTTCCACGCAGTGGTTTTCCAAATAATCCACACTCTTCGCTGCCTGAAAGGCGTTCGAGCCCGCAACCGTCAGCCTGTCCATGTCCGAAAGTTCACACTGCTTGGTAGCATTGATATAATTAGCGGATCTGAAATTCAAATAAAAAAATTTCATAAATGATTTGTATAGCTTATTATCAATTAGTTTCTTATCTATGACGATTTCAAATGCAATTTGTATTACAAGGAACTAATGATTACATTACATTATTTCGAAGCAATTAAGCGTCTTCAGGTATAAACTATCTTCATAAATATGATATGTGTATACTGCTTATAGCCATTAAAGTTTAATGTTAAACGCACGACGTCCGGAAGATTAAAATAGCGAAGAGGAAAATATAGTCTCTCATCTCGCGGTAAAAACATACGAGGAGGAGACACACGTGCTATCGGTTGTCCCTCGGTCATCATCTCGCGCTGATCCCGGAAAGCAAGCTATAAAGGAAACATTCATGCACGAACGAATCTGAGTCATGGGTTTTATTTCTAGCGGAGACACGCGGCTATACAAAATCCGCGTTAGAGAATAATTGCTTCCTGCAGCGTTTTACTGCATAATAATACGTAGTTAATAATACTAAACGGAGCTGAGCGAGGATTACAATTAAGAAAACGTTAATTTACTAATGCTAGCCCTTGAGAGGGAGTGTCATATTCTCGGTCCATTCTCATTTCTCTCTTCTACGCCTACTGCATGCTGCACCGGGGATATCGAATGTCCGGCGTGTCGAAACGGAAGATACGGAAGATAATAACTCTCCCAACATTTTATGAAATTTTATCTTAACGCTGCACACGATCTAACGGCTTGAATAGCAGCCCCCGACAAATCGTACGTCTACTCATCCATAATTATGGACATCTGGATGATGGAGTGACGTTTACATTAACGTTTCAAGCGCTATATAAACGGTACGCGATACATTCATGTCCATGATCGATTGGTACTTGAATCTGTGAAATTCCTATTTAATTGAATTACACGAATTGGTTAACGTTTTCTGATAATTTATCTTGATTAGACTCTATAGCGAAGTGATTCCTGAAATGTAAAAGTTCATGTCCGAAAGAAACATGTTTGCGAATAAATTCTTTCGCTGAATAACATGGACTTATTTATCAACTTTGAAAATCGATAGAAGTTCCGTATATTTGATAGAAGATCTAAATCATGAAATGGCAGAATTACATTCGTGGTCAAAAATATTTATCTCAAACCTGCATTGCGTATGTATACACTGATAACAGACACCATACAATATTGTCCTGTAAATATTTGTTTTCGACTTCGTAGATATCAGTAAAAACTGATAGTATTTTATTGCCTACGGTACGCAGAGTTCAGTCAACAGAATATTTTATCATACATTTTTATTGATTTTTTTTTCTCTATATATTCATCATATCACAATTTTTCTTGAGTTCACAGTAGTCAGTAGAGCTCGGTCGTAATAACGGGATGTTTCATACGGATGGTTGATTTATGACTTATGACTTTAAGAACGCAACATCTTACGCGCACCTAACGTAACTTAATATTAGCCTAACTGTTATAAAATACGACTCTGTGCTTGTCATGTAATGCCCAGAAGTTAAATCATAAAGAATTATACAATGATTAGAATAAGCCTAAGCTTGTAATTTAATTTTAATGAAATAAGCCATTACTTTTTCGAACAAGAAGTCTCGAATCGTATGACTAATTACATTCCTGTATTCCTAAACCTATAATTTTGCAAATCGACGGAGTAGCGTGAAGATATAAGGTATAGACGTATTTAACGCAGCGTGCATTATAACATATGCGGTCGTATTCTTGCCGGAACTGCAATTTCCTTCGTTCATTCGCGTCTGCTCAACGTAACATGTACGAACGCGTGTTCGACATACTTTCAAAACGAGAATTCGGATAAAATTGGAGCTCTGATCTTTTGTATCTGCTCTATAATCCAGGATTAGATATTCCTTTCCCCCGCACAACATTCTCCAGATAATCCGAGACATCGAAGTCATTATTATCCTTTTCTCCTTCCGGAAGAAAGAATTGGAAAAACTAAGCGGAGATAGAAAACAGTCTCAAAAAGAAGTTTCCGTCGATGTGCTCAGGTGCACGATCGGCATCATCATCGAACCGAAGTTTGTCCACGGACTGCCATCCGGACTGGCATAGAGAGAGGCGATAACTGTTTCTGCAGGTTCCGGGCGCTGTTAGAGAAAGAGAGAAAGCGCGCGGAGGGGGAAGAGAGAGAGAGAGAGAGAGAGAGAGAGAGAGAGAGAGAGACCGCCAAATTTATTCCACGTCGCTCCATCGATTTCGGATTATATTGCCTTAAGACCTGAATAATATTCATGGGTGCCACGTTATGATTTCAATATTCCCCGAGGGTTCCGCCGGGCGGAGACGAAGTCGAAAAATCACCGCGGCCTTATGCGGTCGGGCGCGATAAACCCCGAGGCTCGGCCGAGAATATAATCGAATCGGCGGCGCCTGTCTGCAGCTTCCTCGGTTATCAATGTGTCCTTCATCTTTACATATTCCATCCCTCCACGTACCTTTGGCATATTGTGAATTCGACCACCATCGGAGGTGCGAATATGAGCGTTGTGCGCCACAACACCGCGACAATACACAGTAAAATCGACGATGTGAAATGAATGGGCTACGAAAAAATGCGTCAGCTAGCTTTGTTTCACGGCGCTGGTACATCAAATATATGTGTATGTGGATGAATGTTTGCTCGTTAAATCAACAAGTTTCGGTTCAATTGTTCGTGATTCAAATACAATAATTGTCCGATGGCGCACACCTCTCTCCATCCTTCGTCACCTCACCAGTGCAATACGTCGTTTATTATTCATTTTATATGCAAATTCATACAATCGGTTTTATTGCAAAATTATTTTTAATCCATTCACTGATTGCACCTCGTTGATTATATACGCGCTCCGAAAGATTTCTCGTCTGCGCTCTTGATGAAGATATCGAATCACGCTACGTTGGAAACAGCGTCTCATTATCGTTGACGCGCAAAAACTATTAAGAAAGGCTCTCTTCAAAGCTCATTGCCGCAATGGTGTAAGAAAGATCGCAGTGAGTTGGAAATATACTAGATATTATAAAAACAACGTTGAAATCGTAGCTAACGAGTTACAGTAAGTTGTAACGAACACGGTAGTGTCGCTAACGATGATGGAGTATGCCAATCATTCTTGCAAAACTAAAAGCCACAATATACCACGCAGTTTTTCAAGTGTATTTTGTAAAGTTTATCCTGTGCTATTAATTACAGAAGTTATTATGATAAAAAAACGATAATTATTTAGAATCCCAATAATTATATTAAAATCCAATAATTATCTTGAATTGTTCAAACATAACAATAATTGCGATGAAAGATTTAAATTTTTATGAGATTTTAATATCATTTTGTAATGGATATGTTATACTGTGAAATATGTCTGTCCGTTTTGCGGACAAGTGACATTACAACGATCATATTACGTTACGTTTATATAGAGCAACAAAATTTATTGTCCGCAATGAATAATGTACCATAGAAAGAGAGAGAGAGAGAGAGGGGGGGGGAGGGAGGGAGAAGGAGGGGAAGGAGAGAGAGAGAGAGAGAGAGAATATTACATATTTAAAGCCAATTCACTTTTTCCTTGTAAGGCAAGTAAAGACAAGTTATTTGTTGATGGAAGTATCTCGGTTCACCACGCATCGATTTCGCAATTTGATGGAGGATACTTTTAAGGTGGCTACACACTTATGATGTAGCTAAAGAGGAATGTTCTCGTTTCGTAAAACATCTTGCTCGCCGTATATCGTCAAGCTAACTTCTTGGGTGGCATTATCGTCGAGAGCCCTCTACTTAGAGAGAAACACGAGGAGATACGGCCACTAAGTCCGGACTCCTCAAAGTTTAGTTCGGAGGTGAGCCGGTATCTCCAGTGGTAAATAATTAATGGACAAAAGGGTAAAAGCACGTTATCATGGCACGATCTCATCGTATCTATTGTTTGTCTGATCAATTTAAGGCTGATTTTTCTCGGTGAGAAATTGAATTAAACTATTTCTGTATTGAAATGAATGAATTGACGTTAAATTATTATATTTCTATAAACTGACGCAGAGATTAAAATATTCAATTGAAATTAAATGAAGATATTATTTATGATTTAATTCACGAAGGAACTTCTAATAATTTCTGAATAAAAAGAACAATTGATGCTTGAAAATTTTTGTTAAAAGAAAGAAATCTTCTTAGGCGAGAATATATTATAAGGAACGCTACAATATTCGACATGCCTTTCTCTGTTTCATGACTGGAATTTCCTGTTACCTGCGACAGAGCAAGCCGGCTGAAGATTTGGTATCTCGGCATGAGACAAGGAAAGATACGAGAGTAAGCTGAAAGTCTATTGCGCAACGATAAAGCCTTTTCTGATTTTCTTTCCTCGATTCAAGACAAAAGATATCCAATGCTCGTCTCGTACAACTTAGAGTAAACCTCGAGGGAAATTTTAACCTTCCAGGCAGATGTTAAATGCGAAGTTAACTGCGACGGGACGACATTCCGTCCGTCTCTTTTCTCTTCGATTCCCTCTCTTTTTCCTATCCCTGACACTCTCTCCTATCTCCGTATTGTCACTCTATCGTAATTCTTTTTCCGCACTTCTACGCCGTACTATTCTGAACAAATGGTGAGACAAAAAAATACAGGCCGAATCGAGTCAGTGCGAAAGGGGCGAAGACGAAAAGGGTGAGTACGGCGTTGTTGGTGATGGTGGAAAAGAATTACAAGCGATTCGCCCCGCTGCATTTCGATGAATCTCAAATTATTCTTCGTCCGCGCGTCTGTCGTGAGGACCTCAGTTGCGAAGATAACCGAAGAGGGAATCCCTGAAGAGAAAGAGAAAGGGAGCAGTACATATGTATACATACCCTCTATATTGAAAGACGTCAATCGTAAAAACAATTTCTGCCCTTTGCGAGAGAAGTCGAAGCTTTTCGCTCGACTGATACGAGCGCAAATGCTGTTTTTTTAACTCATCGAATGAACATCGACTGACAGAGAACTACGCTGAAGGTATTTTGATTGCATCGTTAATGTCGATCTACTGGACAAAAAGTTAAATTTTTTCGTCATTTTTTGTCCAATCTTGGAATAGATTTCTATTTTTTACGAAATAAAATATCAATGTAACAAAATAAAATAATGTTGTGCTGAAATAAAATTGTAAAAAAACATATATTATAACATATAATAGGGTGTAAAACAAGTTTAATTTGTTTCAGATTTCCAATAAAATCGTAATTTGAAACTTAATTTAAAGAATAGTAGAAAAAAATATTAAAAACAAAGCTTGTATATAAATATATCGAAAAAAATCAAATTAAATGAAAGGAATTCTATAATATTCTACACATAGCGATGCTTCGGGTTGGGATGTAAAACTTAAATCGATTTAATGACCATGGTCAGCGGTAATGGGTGAACGAGGAAGCTGCACAAAATCCGTCGGCGGAATATGCAATGTCCGATAACGAAATGTATTATGCGCGGCATTTGGGCGTGTCGTGTCGCGTATGACATACACGAAGTATTAGCGGCTAGTAAAAAAACCGAGCTAATTTGCATTACTCTTTTGTGACTGCTCGTTCTGCCCTGGCCCGTTGACCCGCAACGCCGGGTAATCCCACCAGACTCGGATAAGCGACGATATTAATGATCGTTGCGTAAAAACCGCCGTGGCAATTCATGCACGCTTCGTGCACACCGTCGCAGCAGGGTCATATCTGGCAACATTATTTAGCCTCGTGCTCTCGGAACGAACTAATCAGCTTTATATTGTGTATACGAAACATTGGAGGGAAATCCTGTGTATTATTCATAAACATACATCAACGAGATACTCGCGTACATGGCGGCGTTTTATAACGCAAATTATATGCGCGATCGAGCAAGGAATCTCGGAGAATATTTTTTATAACAGCTGTTCGTATGTCGTTTAAAACAATGATATGTCAGAACAATAATTATACATGTATGTAAAAATCTTTATAATGTAAATTACACGCACCAGAGTTTTTTCAAACATTTATTAAGAGGAAACGAAGTGATATTTATGTCTAATGAGTTTTTACGTTTAATTACCTCGCAATTACTTTGATCTAGATTATTGAATGATTAATGCAGTTATTATACCATTAATAATAACATTTATCCATTGAGAGAGAGAGAGAGAGAGAAAGAGAGAGAGAGAGCTTCGTAATACCTTGATTGCGATGTAAATTACCAGTGAATGTGATTTTCATAATGCCAAATGCTAATGACCGCACATAATTCTATACGATTTCCACGTGAAAATCGTCTATGTTTACCATATTTCATTTCATTTATCGTATAGCGAGAAAATGCTTAAACAGATTTATTTATCCTTCATGATTAAAATTAGACTGAGAGACACTGTGATGTCTGTCTAACGAAAGGTAAGAGCTTAATACGACGAAGGGACAGGGGAAAAGCAAGTGGACAGATAGGTAACTACTCAAAGAGGGTGAGAGGCAAGCATTTAGGTAGTTGCCGAGGCGAATCTCGGTCTGCCACCCTGTACCTCCGTTTACTATCACTTGGAGATATACGTCGCCTACGCAATCCCGTGATGCATTGCACGTTCAGCCGCGACTGCAAGGCGAGACGTCCTCTCCACAATTCGAAATTCTCTCTCTCTCTCTCTCTCTCTCTCTCTCTCTCTCTCTCTCTCTCTCTCTCTCGTCGCTGTTCCTCGTCTTCACCCTTATGATCGCCTCTCTCCATTCACCATCCAGGTTCCCTCCGGCCTCTCGCTTTCTCGACAAATGGCCACAATTACGTACATGTGCCAATACATAACCCACACTGCCAGCCATGCCTCCCCCACCAACCCTTCTTCGACAAAGTGCACCACCACGAGTAGCCGTCCGTTTACTCTCGATGTTCTCGACCGATATCGCACTTTCCCACTCTCACGATTCCCTCTATGATCGTCTATCTTCTTCTTTTTCGCTTTTCTCAATCTTCGCGCAGCCCTTTCGTTTCTTTTCTTTATCTTTTCCTTCTCCTCTCTTCCTCGCGTTTCTCTCTCTCTCTCTCTCTCTCTCTCTCTCTCTCTCTCTCTCTCTCTCTCTCTCTGTTCTCCGATGGCGTGGCGATAGACGTATGAAGTTGAAAAGAGAGAAAGACAGAAAAAGAGAGAGAGAGAAAAAGTACCGGAACTCGCTCGTCGAAGAGTTATCCATCGGAGCAAAACGAGACATCGTTTACGGGTACGTCGCCGCACGCTTTCTCAAGCTGTCGTCGCGATTGCGCGGCTTTCACAGATTGCGGCACGTCGTTAGAACGTCATTGGCGAAGGAGTAAATACGTGAAATTAAATGGATCATTCTGTTGCCAACAAATATGCACGCATACAGTTTTTGTTTTCTTTTATTCGACCATATACATATCCCGAGATATATTTTTCCTTTTATAGAAAGAGCGTTTTAACTCCGTCGGGAAATATAATATCGTACAATATTAAAAAGTTACTTGGTTATGAGGATTTCCATTTCCCTCGACGTGATGCAAAGCTACGCGACGTCTACAATGTTGGTAATAGAAGATTATTACTGCAATGAAATAATGGAAGTTACAATGACGTTCGGGAACGTTATTCGCGGTATAATTAAATAATTTGATTGCCGTAGAAACAGATTGTCTCCTACGAATGATTTACGGGCTTCGCAACATGAGAAGAGTAATCGTGACGTGTATATTGGATTCACTTTTTGTTCTGTTAAGAATTACTTTATATTCTGTGTATACATCTCTTTTTCATTTACAGTATATAACTGTTATATGTTCAGCAACGTTTAAATCCGAATTAAAGTCATCTTATGAACATCGTAATAACATAAAGCTTGGTATCCAACATTTCTCTGTTTTCCAGCAACTGAGACTCCATCTGAGGCACTCCTCGCCGTTTTCTGAAATAAACTTGTTTGCTAGGAAACGTAAACACGATCGAATCGGGTATTGTCTCAGGTTGACGCAGTTAGTCCCTGACGAGCGGAAACGAAATTTCAGACTGGCGGTAATCCCGATAATGGCAGAGCGCCTTTGTATCTTCGACAGAGGAGTTTCGGAGAAATCTCGATACACCTAAGAATGGAACGGTCGGCTTACCGTTAATGGTAGACGGAGAAACTTGTTCTATCGGTGATTGGGAAACGTGAAGGTGGGCGCCGTAAGATGTATTCACCAAATAGATGTGCGTCCTTATAGACGTTTCCACGACAATATACACTCATACACACGCACATTGACGAACTCGCACTGTTGGCTTGCGGCGTCAAGATTCGCCCGAGTATGTAGTGGTGCATGATGTAATTTCGATAAAGTTAATGTGCGGAGTGTCGGCAGGCCCAGCTGCCACCGCGGTCGATCGACAAAGGGGATGTAACAGGTGCTATCTCACGAGTTTCGTAGTAAGCGTTGGTGCTTGCTTTTCTAGTGAGACGATTAAACCGCGAGACCGGTGCGTTTTGTCGTAAATTCGATCGCGCGGCGGTCCATGAGCTTTTTTTCCCTGTGGGAGATGTTTCGCTGTGTGACGTGCTCTCTCTCTCTCTCTCTCTCTCTCTCTCTCTCTCTCTCTCTCTCTCTCTCTCTCTTTCTCGGAATACCAAATTCAGAATCCAAGTCGCGTACGCTCATCCGTTGCGATAAAAGCAAAAAACACGACAGTCCGCTAATTTATCTACTAATTTAGTAGCTGAGTCTCTACGTTTTATGTCGAAAGACGAGGAGACCGGCTGGTTGCATTGCCGAGTCGAGCTTAGTATCGGAGAGAGACGTATTGCGGTAATCGATAGCGAGGACAGAATTCTTAATCGTGAATGTCCACCTACGTCGCAGTCCCAATTAATAAATATCGCTACGACTAATGAATTGCAGTACCTATCTGCGCGATATATAAACGAAACGGTAATGCCGCTCTGATTGCGAATTAATTACTTATATCATGCTATTTGCATATGCAAATTGCACAACCGACCTGCAGACACGAAGGAATTGAATGAGAGAGGAGGGTCGGAGGCAAGAAGGGTTAATACCACCATCGTCGCCATCGCGCAGAGAAGAGATAAAGTGGAGCAGAAAGAGAAGTGCTGAGCAATACTTGGGACATGTCTCATACTTATCGCGGAATACCTTCCTATCGGAAGTCTCTCGTAACAGTCCTTGTTAACGACAGCTTGATAGCCAAGGCTGCTATTAATATGCAATGTCGATTGTGGGGAATCAGTGTGAGCAACTTGTCTCACTTAAAGGCGTCTATATCAATTGAAGGGAGTACGTTATATCTTTCCTATTATAATGCATGAATTGCCATTTTCTATTCTGGATTACTTTACCAAAAAATGTGCGTAGTTAAAGATACCAGATAGCGATGATTATGAGAGAACGAGACGAGTGAGCGAAAACAAACGATATTCTCTACCCATTCGTATCGCGCTGCAGAGAAACAGAAACTACAGGTATGAAAGACGCGCGTGTACGACGACGATATAAAGTCGTATCTCTCTCATTGCTATCTTGGTCGTAATTCTCCCTAAGTCGCTCCGCGCGCGCGAGTATATGCGAGAATTGCGCGGTCGGCAGAAGCGCAGTCGCAAGTACTGCTAAGCGCAACACCTATACACATACCGTGTACTCACACTAATCTCAGGGGGATATAATTTAATGGTCGGTCTTCCGTGTTGCATGTGCGTCCCTATCTCTCGTGGTAACGACATCCCTTTGCCGACGGTGTGTGCGAACCGTGACGGAAAATGACGCGACGTGGGGTGAGGTCTCGCGGAATGACGAAGAGTTAAAAGAGGGAGAGAGCGAGAGAAAGAGAGAGAGAGATTCGCATGCCGCCAGTCACGAAAGTAAACGTCCCTTCAAACCTGTGCCGCCCGAGCATGTTTTAAACGAGCTAGGTTGTTAGCCTCGGTCTCTAACGCCAAAAGCATATCCGTGTTTTCGTATTCTGACTTTTTTCTACTTCGCAACGCAACATCCCCCTTTTCGTCGAGAATTTCCGTGTCGAGGTAATTGTAGCCGGAGGACTTTTACCGTGCTCACCATTGCTGCGAGCTGTTCGTCGAGCTGTAGCCCGATTTAGTAAATAGAATAGCACCTTGATATAATTACCTTGTCGTGAGAAATCGAGCGTTTGAAAAAAAAACATACAACGCTTACGATGGTGGCTTAAGAGGGTGAAAATATATAAGCAACTATATATGCGACTCGAATGATTTACTTGGATTCCCAATCGTTGAGTTTAAATGATCGTCGTGCAGGAGGCTACCGGTTGTTCACGACGTCTGCTATCGTGTGTGGCGGTCTCGGTGCGATTGCAACGGCTGCCTGGAAGGCTGTCACTGCCATCAAGCGGCTGCAGAAGCTGTGGGATCTGCGACGGGGGTGGCGTGATATCTCCCCAGCGGGGGTTTCAACCCGCCGAGATGAGTACGGGCGATTGTGATTGCCGCCGGTTGTGCACGTTGAGTGCACCTACCATCTCGTATGCTCAAGGTGCATCGGAGATACGCTGGAGTGACCATTCCATGGACATTGATTCCTTACGCTCGTAAATCACAGTTTGAAGAAAATCCTCTGTGAAATACCTCTCGCCGCTCTCTGAGCTTGAATATCACTGCTATTTTTACGGCGTGTCTGTTATAAAAGATATTATATATATAAAAAGGATCTCTCTGAAGTCTCAAATGTCATAATCTTGATGTAATGTTGAATCACTTATCGTAGAACTTGATTAAAACTTTGACGTTTCATAGAAAAGATTTAACTATATTTAATAATTATTATCTATAATTATATATGTTATAATATAACAATGTGTATTTTTTTCAAGTATTTTATATTCTATCTTTGTACTAGTTATTATTTTTTGTAAAATAATCATTTAGTATATTCTGCAAACCTATTGTATATAATTTACATTGTGCGCGCAATAGGTATCTTTTTCTGCAGCTGCACCCACATCGTTACGTAGTGAATACTCATTGTCGTTTACTTCTCGGTAAAGCTTTTCTCTGATGTATTCTTAAGAGACAGCATGGAAGGACAGGTTAATGCGCGCTTAAACATCACAGGAAATCCTTCCTTTTTTGTTATTCGTTAGAAATATGCCAGCGCTGTGCTGTATCTTCACAAGAATATCGTGACGGCTTTTAGTAAAAATTTCTATAAAATCGTGACTCACTTTGAGGTGTGTTCACAACAAACTAATGCCGTTAAAGCGCAGAAGTACATATGATAATCGTGCATATGATAATTTTTGTTTCCCACTATGTTTATAACAAATGCGCTTGTTTACGTTTCGCTCTGCGGGCAACTATCTTATGTACTTATACGTGTTGCAGACTATTAAAAAAAAAAAAGGAAAAGAATACGGATTAACGGGACGAGTGCTGTACGGGCCGTTTTGCCTCGCGTAGAATATTGCCCATCAAGCACAAATCCCTTCGTTCTTGATTATCGCAACACACGATATGCAAGATACGGCAGTAATTGAAATACTAAACGTAAGAACGCGATAGCGGGGTGTTTCAGCTAATTAACGAGCGTTCATGTCTGCTGGAATATCGACGAAACTGATGGGATAGGAACTTGAAAATTTTCTGAATCGGTAATCACAGCTACTACCACTGTAACAGGGCGCCGCGTCGTCGCGCGGCCATTCCGCATAATTTTACCCTCCTGAGGAATTTCAAGAGCCAGACATACCATGCTTTCAACCAAAGCTCCTCGATGCCTTGGCGGGCCCCGCCGGGCAACCATGGCAAATCTCTCGATCGCGGGCATTCACGTGGAATGCAATTAACGTTCGTGGAGAGCGTTTATCAGCAAAAACGAACCTATTCCCCTTAACTCTTTTCTTCTTTGTTTTCTGGGTCTCTCTCTCTCTCTCTCTCTCTCTTTCTCTCTCTTTCTCTCTCTTTCTCTCTCTCTCGTTCCGACTCTCTTGATTCACTCGTTTCTCCTCATCGTTTCTAGTCATCGTTTACTGCTAAACTTTCCTTATTACGAGGACCGCACAACCGTCAGTTTACGTTAGCTGATCAGGTGTAATTTCTTCTTAAAAGAAAATTTATTCTTTAACTTTTTCCGAAAGATTGTAAGTAAGCGATTTCCGTCCTAAATACATAACGTACAAATTCATACATTAGCAAAACATTTTCAGAAAATTCTCATATCACCACAGTAACATATCATCACATCATAGAGAGATAGATGAAAGAAAATGAAATCGTATATCTTTGAAATATAGATGTTTAATAATTCATTTCATATAAAAATTCAACGATTTCTATGCAGAGATTTATCTAGAATTAGATTGCATTAGAAACCACGTGAATCTATCTATGATATTGAATTATTATTAACGATGTGCATACGTAGAGAAAACGGGACATAATAATAAGATATTTTACTCTGGACAGAACTAACGCTCAGGGTATTCGAACAATTCATCTGAACCCCGCGAGTTAGATCGCACATAGCATCGTAACGCCCACGCCTGAACCCGAAGCTTCTTCTGGCCACTAACGATTTTCTAGCATGCCCGCTTATCGCATGATTAATGATACGCGAATGCAACGACGACTTAATCCTTTCGACGTTCGTCTTTCGCACTCTCTATCGCGAACGTAACCACCCGCGGATGTCTTCGAACAGATAATGCCGAAGAGAAAGGAGAAGAGCAGCCAACGCAGCTTTAACATATGTGCTGACAATAGATGCGGAAGCAATGCGGTGGACGCGAAGGATGAATGTTGCATGAATTCCTGCCATGGATCTACGATTGTTCGAGTCGCTTGTGCGTGCTCGGGACGTGACGGAAAAACATTACTCCTTGCTGAATTGCTATAATTCGTATAAAAGATATCGCGCCTGTGTCCGCGAAAGGAACGAGCCGGGATTGCTCAGGGAAGGTATCCGCGAATATATTACGGGTGAGATAGATCTACGATGTCGGCCGCTTCTGCGAGCCGGAAGTAGCTGCTATTACGCAGGAGAGCTGGAGCGAATATTATTCAAGAGCTACGCACGGACGTATTTATCATACACATGTGTATAATACATTGCATCGGATATTGAACATCAAAAGATTTCTGTCAAAAGTAACAAGAGATCTTAGTCGGATTATATGAGATAATGACGCAGTTATTCCATATAAGTGCGTTGAGGTTTACATCCCGAATATCGGATCCTGCAGCAGAGAATTTCAGAGCGGAAAGTGGAGTGTACATAGTAATCGCTACTGTAACAATGTAACCCTTACGAGAGAGTCTCTAATGACTGTTTAGTCAAACGAACGCTAGTCAATTTACATTTTAATAGCTCTTGCGGTCGAGGCAATGTCGTGGGATAGCCGTTATTCGGCGTACGCGCAGTAACAACGTGGTACCTCCTTCGCTGTAGCGTTCTGCGGCCGTATGTTAAGGTGATAAGAACCACGAGTGGAATGATGACGATTCCCCGAGGATTGTAACGCGAGGTGAAGGGGATAGGGAGGAGTAGGAGACCCGATTACGGTGCAATCATCCACGACATCGACGTGGCATTCCCTTTGCTTTTTTTCTCCTCCTTTCGACTCCTTCATCTTTTTCTGATTGCCTCGTCTTTTTCTCTCTTCCTTCCTTTCCCGCCGCTACTTCGACGCCATTCGGAAGCACACCGTCTAACGATCAGCCATCCTCTTTGCAACCACCGTCCCGTGGCTCTCCTTTGTGACGCTCACACATGAAGAGGAAGGATTCCGCATGAGCGCTTGAAAAGTCGATGTCTGTTGCAGAATTTGGGACGAAGACTCCGTCTCTTTGCTAGATTCAATGGTCGGTTGACCGATTTGAGACTAACGAGGTGCTCTTTCTCATTGCTACGAACCGCAGATCCGGCCACACTGGCAAAAACAACTTACTTAGGATCGATTGAAGTCGTCATGAACGATTCTTTTTCCGATTCCTTTTCCAACCAATTATCAACTGATGTTAAAGACCTTAAAACTTTTGCGATTCTCGTTACACGCATCATATGCTATATTGTACATTTCAAAAAGACGAAGAATACACTTCATGATAAAATTACGTGAGAAATCCCTTAGGCAATGCATACATTTCCCGAAACTTTTTAGCAAACCATTCATCCTTAAATTACCTTTGTCCTAGCTTCGCCTGCACACATCATGCATTAATCTTATTATCCCACTTTCATTGGTTGAAAGTAAGTATATGAGTCCGAGAGTGCACGTGAGTGATTTATGGCCCTCTCGGAGAGTTCTCGCAGTATATCTTGGATATCCTGTATTTGCTCGCGGCCTGGAATAACTTTTCTCCGCGACATTGGATCGAGTTGAAGCGAGTCGAGGAAGGAAAAAACATCAAATAAGTAACAATTATCTCAGCGACGCGCTAATAGACACTGAACATGCACGTTGATCGCGCAGGATATTATTAGTTTCCTGTACCTGAAATAATCGGATACGAGATCGTTTTATATGCATAATAATCTTGTATCTAATAAATGAGATATCAAGAATCTTTATCTTTTCGTCGTTTTTATTCAAATTGTTCATTGAGAGAAATGATTTTGTTATAAGAACAAATCAAAGGAAAACAAATGTGATATTTGTTAAAAAATCGATAGATTTGTTACGCAAATTAATTTGTCAATGTAACAAATAATCAATAATATCGCTAGCAAATAAGAGGCTCATATATATATATATATGTATAAAACTCGTAGACAATTACAGGATCTCAAATCCTGTAAGAAATTGACCAATTCTAGTCAAGTATTCTCCCTACATTTGATTGTACTTAGTCGGTTTCCTACGACTTAAGACTCCACGATCATCTACGAATTCTATGTAAACGAGCCTAAAATCTATCCAAAAGATAGATTAGATCCTATATAGTTTGCTTCTGTTACTAATAATCAGTAGATTAGCAGCAATCACAAAATTTTTTGTTACATATTTACCGATCACCGGTTACTGGTGACTTGCTAAATTAACAAAATCCTTTTTCTCTTAATATGACATGTTCACTTAATATGACATCGATTTTGAAGATTCTTATGTACTTATACGTATTATGATGAAAAAAAAGCATTTTCATGAATCACTATAGAGTCATACTTACTTTCGATATCAAGAAAATTATAGAATTGGTTATGTTTGTTTTATAAATTTTCGTATTATTTTTATTTAATCTTTTTTTTTTAAATGATGCACCTCATTACGTGGATCCAGGGTTTTTCATTATCGTCAATTGTAATTGTTTCTGAAGTCACGTGGAAATTAATGATGAAAAGGAAACAAAGGAAATAATATATGTATTTCTTTCGAATCGTCGATATTTATAATTAGCGATAAGCCTTGTCTCGCAAACCGAGAATTCAAAGAATACTGTTTGGCGAGAATGTGTGTAGAAATACGAATGAGTGAGGAATGTAAGAAACCCGAGCATTTATGTTCTTCGTTAGTAATGTGTCTGAGAGATGAGACAACGAAGGCGGCAAAGGAACTAACCGAAGTCGCGACATCCTCATCGAAAAAGGAAATATTTTGCATCCTAAGGAGTGTTCTTTTGAGGGCACATTTTACATAGATATTTTACTTTCGATACATTTTCCGTTTTGAATATATTTTAAGATTCTTCTCGAAAAACTCTAAAATTCTATTTTATGAATCACTGGGTCGAATATCACAAATGTCTTTGCTGTAATTACGACGTGCACTCTGCTGAGGGCCAATTAAGAGTAACAGAGAAACGCTGGAGAGAAAAGCAACCTGCTACAATAAAGCCTTTTTCCAATAAGCGAATGTTTTTATTCTTTGAATTGTGTCCGGTGTATATAAATTTGATTTTCAATATCGAAATGAAACTCTTTCAATAAAATTTACAAAATCAGAATTTATACACCTATAATACATACAGATATATCTACATGCGTTACCTATATGCGTAAACGGACTTTTAGAAATAAGCTCGTATTTAAAAAAACTAAATGAATTTAGCACTGCAAATAACAGACAATATCTTGAATATCTTTATTCAATATATGAATTTCTGAGAGAGAGAGAGACAAGATTAAAACATAATAACGTGTTGCACAATTTTAAAATACAAATCGAGAATAATTGCGACAATGCGCAAAAAAATGGCAGGACGATTTGGTATAAATCCATTTCAAATGGATCTGTCAAATTTAGCAAATTCAGAAAAAAAAAATCTTATTCGAGACAAGTGAGAAGAATAGACAGGAAAAGTGTTCGTGCGTGAGGTGAAAAGAGGAAACGCGTTGCATGCTCCGGCCTATAGACACGCATTGCATCTTCCGTACGTATGTAGAGGATACATACCTAATGTGGCAGTTGTGTGGCTAATGCTCGTTATCTCGGCGTGTCGACTATTTAATGGTCCTCCGTAATGGTCGGCCCAACGATATATTGTCCGTTTCTCGCGATGTGCGCACTAACTCGACCTCCCAATCTACGGTATTATTCCCGACGGTTATTTTAGCGGGTTGCGCCACCTTGGCGATTTACATAGAGAAATCACGGTGCCCTTTTGACGCGATGCGGTGCGCATCATGTCACATCGCATGCACCGCACGCATGCATGCATGCATGCATGCATACTCGTTCGCATTCGCCTACGATTTCCATCCGCAACATTCCCGCGAAAGAAAAACCGCGGGAGGCGACGAGAGACGATGCAAAATCAATATTAGACCACAGAGCTGCCTCTGGAAGACTTATGAGACGCAAGGTGACGTGACAGTTTTTTTGCCACCACAGATCGTATTACTCGTGGTTGATTTGGTCTCCTCGACTTCATCTATCTTTAGCTGACCAAATTAAGCGAGTATAAAGAACGTTTAGAAAAACCAGGATGTGGAAGATAAATGCATCCTGGAATTCCACTTATACTGATTCGATCCTTTTGCCTTCTTCTATGAACTGGAATAACTTACAGAGCTCTTTCGATTTCCGTTGAAGATTTTTACATTACGTATTACGAATTATATTCCTCTTATACATCTATTGAAAAATTAAATATTTCTTGCATTAACGTATTTTCGATTTGCGGCTTCCGATGCGATCACAAATAAAATTATCTCATTTGATAGCATTGCGAAATTACTCTACATATTTAAATTATACTAGGCTGATGATATATGACAATTGCATATTAATATAATCGATCCAAGTTTTCGCAGAGCGCGCAATTCCCAGGTTGACTGGCGTAGAAACATTTACATAATCCCGAACTTTCATTCTTTATCTTATGGAATCTGCGCGAAGTTTTTCACTTTATAGAATCTGCTCGATCATAATGTTACGCGAACATGAGCTTTTCTACATTTCTTTTTTCCATTTAAAAAAAAAATCAGGTCGCAAGTGTAAGTTTTCGAAGGCATTATTATCGATCATCTTGATTTAATTTCCAAGTGAACGGAGAGAGCGCAGAAAACTTTATTCGCCGCTCGAAACATACCAAACAAAACTCCGCTTTCGGCATTGTAATGCAAACTGGCTTTTAAAGGTACAGAATTATCAGCAGCGTGTGTATACAAGAAGGACACGCGGCGTTACGGATGAAGTCGATTTTACGACGCTACTTTGCTGTATTGTACATCCGTACGAAAGTACTGCGGAGAAACAGCATAACTATGCTAATACACCTAGAGAAGACTATACTCACATATTTCTAGTTACTCTCCGCAACGAAAGGCCCCCTGTTGCGGTGTCTATTGCTATCTACGATATGCATAAGACGCATAAGGTACCTCGCATGAAGGCCGTGAGAATTTTCGTGATGCTTAAGAACGCGGATACGGCGACGGATGAATAACGAGACATTCTTCAGAAAGCGTGAAACATTAAATAGAAGATAATTATTTCGATTTATTAACTACTTTCGCGAATCGCGCGCGCTATGAGACAATTTATGACACTTCATGCGTTCGAGAAGTTTTTTATATAATGAACCTTCGCCGCAAAATTATAGTCGCACGGTCGTCTGCGATTAAAGCTTAGTCTTGCATTAGGCTTATATGCAGCGTATCTCATATTAATTAATATCCTCGATAATCGTACAACTATTTTAATCTTTTCTGAGTCATGAGTAAAAAAAAACAGACGCAATCAGAACTCGAAATTAATATATTAAATCGGATTACGCTCGAGATTTTATTTTTTATAAGTATAATATATTCATATGCTAATGATCCGTATTAAATCGATATTCAATGATATAAAGCAGAAAAAAAAGTATGATTTTTATTTTGAAAATCCGCTTATAAATGAGATATGGAGGAATATATTTAATTGATAACAAGAAAAAAAATATTTACTTTCCTTGATTAACAGGCATTATTGATTTAGTTTTACTCGTAGTATGAAAAATTCCTGTCTTTTTTCGCGTTTTACTCCGCAAGCACTCAACTAGTTGCAAAAACTTAAGAGAAATAGAAAGAGATAGGAGAAATCGCAGAAGGGAGAGAAGCAAAAACTTTTGAGCACATTGAGCCATGGAACGAGCTTTCATCACGAGGGCTATTGAATTGAAATCAAGTTCTTACTCATTTCCTATGAAAAAGCGATATTCGGAGTAGACATCAAATTCGTAAGTTTATCACATCTCGACCGCTGACGTGACGATCACCAATATTTTATCACTGACTTATAATCAACCAGAATCATGGAATAATAGAAAAATATTTTAATTTCATCAATTATTTATTTTATCATTCGTGCTATGCCAAGTCGTTTACATGATTGTATTATAGAAGCAGGTAAAATACAAAAAAAAATTTTTTTTGTAAAATACACAAAAAAACATTTTGCATTACGTTAAATAAATTACACAAAAATCGAATAAGAAACGTACAATCATATAATACAGCTTTAAATTCGTTAAGATGGTATTTCCCTCGTAATTAATGGCGGCGAGAGTGCGATTCACTGACAATATTTACGTACATTATCCTACGTCGCAGAAGATGCGAAAGCTAAAATTAATTGCCCTCTTCAAGCAGTCATGAAAACGACGTCACCACTGCACAGCTCCTTTTTACTTCCCCCTTCCTACGTCTTTATTCCTGTTCACGCTTGTGAAATGGTACAAGCAGTCATTAAAGCAAGACGAAGTATATAATAATGCTAATTGTCAACTTTCCGCTTAGCCAAGTGTTTGGCACCTGGTAAAGCTGTTCTCAGCAATGAAAGGAGCTATAATAACGACGTTGTCGCGTGTTATAATCGACATAAATCATTATTGACAGCACAATGCGGTATCTTCTATGGGAACCGTGAATTAACGTTAATACCAGGTTCCGGGCTATACTAAGCAGCGAGTCGGGTATTTTGGGCAATTAGTCTGAACCACACCCTCCGACATGAACAATAAAACTTCTTAATCGGTTTGCTGGGATAATATCGTGTTTGGGCCGCAAAATCCCGCCTGCTTGGTTAAAAATAAGACCAATAGGTCGATCAGATATCAGTAGGTTCGTGGGAATATAGTTAGTGTACTGAGATTTTTACAGCGCGATTATTTTTGTTATTAATTCTAATGACATCTGTGTTTTTCTGTTACAGGTAAGTTTACGAATGTATGAGGGTTATATGCACATGCTGGAACTAGAGGGAACGTAAACGGTATGTGTATCCGCGTATTTGTTACTAGACATATATTCCGACGTATTCGTTTCCATCTTGTGACATAAGCTCGAAACGTCGACCCATCTGTCGGCTTTGCGAGATAAAGTTCTAGTATGACACTTGTTACGCAAATATGACACTATTACTTTTCCTGCTCGCGGAGAGACGTCCGTTAAAAACGACTCTCGACTCCATTTTGGCTCGACAGATGGCCATGGTAGACAGTAACACGTTGAAAATTCTCTCCATTACACATTCGTGCCTTTTCTTTGCTCTCAACAATATATGTGTATATTGCATTTTTAGTACATAAAAGATATAAATTATTAAACTAAATAGCACGAATTAAAAAATTTATTTCATCACTATTTTCCATAAATTTTCTATTTTTATTTGCAAATAAAATATATGCATATATGAACTCTCCTAAAAATATATTATTTTATAATATTTATTTTATATAATTAAAAATATCGTTAAAGAAATATTTATTCAAATTTCAGTATGTTAACAATATAAATGTATAATATAAATCCCACACAATTCTGAGATTCCTGAGAGCTAATTACATTAATTACTTAGCTGTAGCGCATCAAAAAAAAAATGACGAAAGACAAATTGAAAATGTATTTTGCATTTATTCTGCTATGAGTAGGTAAGTTTACGATTGTAAAGATTATATGTTGGAAGAAAAAGTCAAAGAGAACGTAAATGTGTATATCCACATCTTTGCGTAACAAGCGTTGTATTCTTCAATATTTATCTATCTTTTATTATCTAACTGCAAATTTATTTTGCTCTGGTATATATATTATATAAAATTGTAATAGAAATGTATTTTTTATATTCAGTAACGGTAAAATACCGTGATCAAAGGGATGCGGAATTAAGGGCCGTTAATGAGTATAGTAATGTCTTCCTTAATTTCCGCGTTCTTTTTTGCTGAAAACTCGACCAAGATAAGCGAGTCTTTTGTGTAAACGGTAAAAAGTCCGACTCAATTAAAGCCTTGTATAGCGGAGGAAAAGGAGAAGGAGGCGACAACGCGAATCACGCTTTCCGTGCTTAAATCCCCAATTTCACGGCTACCTTCGTATCGAGCGGAGCGTGACGCGCCTCGATCGTTTCCGTGACATTTTTCTTGCTTGGCACGCGAAGCCAAGCGAAGTCGTAAAGTCCACAGGAAATCGGGACAGAGCTAGGATAACCCGAACTGTGGTGGTTTTCAAAGTATGTATACGTCTGATGCGATTCCAAAGACTTCCGAGATCTCGCAACTACGAGTTTCTATTAAATGACTTGTTTATCAAGTTTAGAATTGATTTAATTTTACTTCGTGTCAAGACCATATTTGCAGCTAACGGTAACATTTATGCGTGACGAGAATTAATTAATCCAAATGGATTAACACGATACAAATCTAAATTTTTTTCTATATTTTAAATTTCGTTAGTAATTATTTAATATCTTTCATACGCGTATACACATCCTCGACGATATTGTAAGAATTAGCAAAAGAAAGCAACTGTATGAATCTCAGTTTGCGTTAGTGAAAAGTAGAAAAAAGAATATGACAATCAGAAAAAAGGGAAAATAGGGGGAAAGTACAAAAAAATCAGAAAAAAGACAGAGAGGAAAGGTCGAACCGATGCAAGCGGAACCAGTGAAAATCGCTGTTTTACGCGGATCATAAAAGTTACAAGAGGGCAGGAAATGCAATGCTCCTCCTGCATGTTTCTCTTTCTCTCTCGCTCTTTCTTGACCACTCTATCTCGTTTTTTCTTTTTGGATAGTTATATCGTGGGGGTCAGAGCTACACGTAGTGCGGAACGAGTACAGCGTTGGGAACAGTTTGCCAACTCGTTGAGCGAGACTCGAACTAGATAGGCTGGTTGGACTGTTCCTGGCCAAGCTGGCGAGTCGGTCCGTTTCGGTTCTTTGCCCCCGTTCCATCGTTCGCGTTCCGTCAATCGCGCTTCCGACAAAACGTGCCGACTGGTTTTTATACTTTTACATCAAACGTCCATTCCACCGCATGCGGTGCGATACACACTGCCTCCGATCTTTTCTATCCACTTCCGGATCCTCCATTTCCTTCCTCGTATCCTTGCTCTTTCTCTCCCCCTTTTTTTTTCACTCTCTTCTGTTTTACGACACAGATTGACACGAAACTGCGGCAATATGAGACTATATGTATAAAGAAGAAAAGAGAGGAGAGAATCCTAAAGGAGACTGGTGAACGTCGAATCTGACAGTAGTACGGCAATCACGGGATTGTTACACATACCGCCGTCGTTCTGCCAGCATCGGCTTTGGTATTAGCTCTCTCTCTTTCTCTCTCTTTTCTTTCCTTCTATCTGCCGAAGTCGTGCTCTTTCTCTTATCTTCCAACTAGCTCAGCCGTACCGTAGCTATCTAGTTCGCTGGCAGGATACATCCGTCCGTACAGTTCCGGACCTTCATCGACACCACCACTAACTCGGTCGCTCGTACACGTACCTCGTACTGCGATGTAGAGACCGCTGATACGAATACCAAGCACGAACTTTTCAGTGACCATGCCCGCGCATCCTGACCCTCTAAACGTACATTCGAGAAGAAAGGCCACTCTATTACGTACCTCTGAATTGACTTTAAGGAAAGTACGTTTGAGAGAGAAGACGATGGCCTACACCTTGTCGCTTTTTCCCGGACAATATCCGATTAGGACGCGTCGCGTAGAAACGATCGTTCGCATTTTCTGCTGACCATAGAAGTAGTAAGGGTAAATGCCTCTGCGCACGAGAGAGAGAGAGAGAGAGAGAGAGAGAGAGAGAGAGAGAGAGAGAGAGAGAGGGAGGAGACGGAAAGGGGGAGGAGAGGAAGAAGAAGAGGGAAGAAGGGAGAGAGAGAGAGAGAGAGAGAGAGAGAGAGAGTGAGTGTGTGTATGTGAACCTTGAACACTGCTTGATATTGAGTAATATGTTAAGAATCATTTTCGATAATTGCAACAGTACATTTGCAACTATTGGAAATAGGTAAGTAATTAACTGTTATAATGAACTCTTTTGTTGTATTTTGTTATTGCTCTCTTATCAATCCTTGGGTTTTGTAGTACTGTTAATTAAAATCAGATACGATGCAAATTTGCAAAAAAAGCAAAGTATTAATTTCTTATGTCATTTAACTTAACCACCGTGCGTAACGACACGTTGCTCGTTATCCTAAGGAATAATGGAAGACCGGTCGTTTCGCATGGACGCGATAATTGCTAGTGCTCATCCAAATTCAAAGCTTGCGAGATTCAAGCGCTTTTCTGCGAAACTTCTCGATTGTATCTGAGTTCGTATCTTCGAATTCCAGATCAACGATCGGTACGTCGCATGTTTACGTATAGATACGTCGCGCGACCTTGCACGTTTTTCTCCCGCCATCATCGAGGCATGTCGTCGCCGTCTTTGTTGTCGCTGTCGTATGCTTTTTATGCGGTTGTACGGAAAAGGCGATGCGGCGTCGGGAGATGCGGTCGCCGCTTTATTAGGTATGCATCGGAGTAGACACGGCGGAGAATGGAGGTGGTGGCGGCGGGATAGAGCTCGTGATTCGCAGCCGGCGTTATTAACGTCCGAGCGCTAGAAGCGAGCCCCGATCACATCGCGTTCGTGATAAATCGCTTCGGTGGCTTCCCCCGGCCTCCTGCGCCATTCGCCATTATGTCTTGTACGTTTCATTACAAATTTCCTTTAGTGTCGTTACCCCAGCACGTATGTGCACGCTCACGCGAGCACACCCGCGAGAATCGAATGCGCGCACACGAAGAAATCCGCACCGTGCACTCGCGAAGGATAGGAAAGGAAGTAGAATAAGAAGAGGGAAAGATGTATTTATTGTGGGACGACGTTGAGCGGACAAGGCAAAAGTGAACGGTCTCCCCTTGCGGACCGCGGGATATTAATTCTTGTTACTCATACGTATCGCCGAGATATTCTGTGGTAGTACCCAATAGAAACAAAGAGAAGAAAATATCATAACGCTGACCGCGTTGAATGATCATATCAAGTGAATAAGATCGCGATGGTGCAACGAGGGGCGAGCTTGGCGCTTGATTTCTAATGGTAATACCTTGTCGTTAATGCTATCTATAATTTTATAATTTCTAATGTATGTATGTATGCTTATGACTTGCATCTAATTTACGGAAAATCAATGCGGTACTTCCGCTGCATGGAATAAGCTGCTCCTTAGTCCGCTCCTTATTCTCAACGCATGACCGTGTACGCGTATGAATCTATACGTGTATATACGGGCATGCATATTGGCTATTTAATTCGCCAGCCACGCATAGCGAAGGCGATGGTATATTCATCATAACGCGATGGCGAGACGACAAGATGGGAGTGAGAATCTGCTACTTAGTTCGCAGAATATTAATGTTCATTATTAATAACATACCAAGATATGCACGCATACATAAACGTAAACTATAGAAATTTTCCAGTAGTAACCAGATCTTTTCTAGTATTCCGACAAGAGTGATTTAATTTCTTCGACATTCATTCGAGCCAATTATTGAACGTACAGTTTGAAACAGTTTCGAAAATTGGCTAATCAATATCCCTGATCAATATCCCTGTTAACTACGATTTAACCAAAGTTGAATTAGTGGATTATTCACATGTATTATAGGGGCAACGTGTATACATAGTTGTAAACACGTCTGTATATTTGCTCTCTACGTGCACGTCTCCCTGTCCAGCGTGATTCAACAGTATTTTTGAATACTGAACGACGAATAGTAAACTTAGCAAAAAGATTCCATGTTGGTGCTAGTCAGCAGAATGAAAGTACGAGTATTCGTAGGAGAAAATAGACGAACGGTAGCGTAACAATATGATTTCTTGGGTATTTACGACGTAGTATACGATATCGTGATCCTTCGTGGTCAAGACGTTTGTGTTGCGACGAATCGCTAATCAAGCAGCAAGTCGATCAAACGATATCGGTATACTATTCCTGTTGACCGTCTGTTATTCTCGTCTCTGTCCTCACCTGCATCGTTTCTTTCTCCGAAGGAAGCTATGAGAAGCGATCCACTACTTTGCATGCTCGTCGTCTGCATCTCCATCGTTCGCTGAATACAGTTCCTACTGTAATAAACTGCTCGTGCGAATCACGGAGTTCAGCTCCTGATGCTAACGTCATCCGATTATCCGTGTACTCTATCATCAAATAGGTAGTTCGTATCGAAGCAAGCGTGGAATGTAGACTATCGACCGAATCCATTCGAGAGTGCAATCTAGAGCGCGCGTGTAAGAGAGAGTGAGTGAGAGAAAAAAAGAGAGAAATCACTATTTAGAGAGAGATATATATATGTATATATACAAGGGCAAGAGATATATTTGCGTTATGTATATATTCGCGTGCGGGCACGCGAGAGAGAGAGAGAGAGAGAGAGAGAGAATGAGGGAATACGGCCAGACACAACGGACACAAGAGCCTCCTTGCATCGTCCAGAGTAGAGAGGTCGGTAGGTAGATTCAGCCGTTTACGTACACCCCTTGGGCTTGTCATGCGGCGGCTATCGGAGACCGCGATCGAGAGACCGGCTGTATCCCCAATGCCACCTTGTACTCAGCGGCTATGTCGGATCGGACAGGCATGTGCTCGCCGCTTACCACGATGTTCTCTTCTCTCTCCGATGCCCACCACATACTGTCCTCTCCCTGGTCGCTCCTCGTCCTCGCTTTGCTCAGGCTGCTTTGCATCGCGGCCCTAGCATCAAGCGGCGTCCCACTAGAGACGGGTTATTTCGGACCACGTGGGTGGCTGTCTAACGAGATATACGGCGAACACGTTCTGAAAGTGGGACAGTGCCGCGAGTACTCATTCGGTCGGCGAACCGCTGCACGCCGCTCGTGACGCGTCGCGAATATATGGCAATGATCGCGATGACACTTGGCGATAACCATCACGTTGCGCGAAGGCCGAGGGCAGTCAGGATTAACGAGTGTGAACAGATACGAGTGGACTCTTCTCTGGTATGTGACGATATCACCTAGGCCTGCGGGGGAGAGAATTCATGGCGCATTCGATCATTTCTTTTTTCTCGTAAGCGATTCGCGACGGATTCATGCGCCAACTTGTAAACTCAGAGATTACTATTATCGCCGATCGCGCCGACTTTGCGTTTATCGCTTTGTACGTACGTACGTGTCTATAATGACCCGCGGTGCCGCGTCAAGGAATATGTGCTTATGCGTGAAATCCAGCCACGTGTTTCGTTGCATCGTTCGGTAGGTCGTGTACAATGACAAGTATCATCGAGTAACGGTGTCGTCGAGGGTGTGTAGACCTTCCTTCTTCTCTCACCCGTCTCTCCCTCTCGCATTACAGTTCCTCCATGTTCACCGCACGGTCACACTCTCGTGGCTGGTACCACGTTGAGAGAATATTTGTTCGACTGTGTGTTTTCCGCGGGCTAATTGCCACGCGGTCTAGCGCCGTTATTCGTCCGTTGGATTATGCGAGCGGCCAGTGCCGTTAATTTTACGCGGCGGTTTTCCCCCGGCCTTAGGTACGCTATCCGCAATCGCGGTAAGGACGAGATCATCGCAGCGAGGTGCCGCGTTTAAATACACGACGGCGAATTTCCAGCGCCATTACACCGCCGTGATATAAATTCCCTCCGCAAATGGCGCGACGCTCTATCGGGATATCTATGAGAAAATTGCGGTGGACGGTCGCCAATCTGTGAATCGATGTTAATGCCAGCGATAATCCCTCGAACGTATCGTATTTGGATAAAGGAGACGCCGCGCGATTGACGTTTCCTTGAAAAAGGACTCTATTTGCTAAACCTTGACCGACGGCCCAACTATATCGGGCGTGATTTATAGCCGTTAACAAACGATGATGGATCGCGTACATAATCTTCGAGAATGTTCATAAACACCAGCTTACGGAATGTAGTAGTAGACTCTGACAGTTACGCTTTCGCTTTCTAATGGCAGTAAAACTCGCAAGAACTATGCATCAAAGCACACGGTTCACCTAGTTATTCTATTTTCTACGTACAAGAACCTGACCGATTCTGCATTAAAAGTTTTTGTGAACATTTCTAGCGCTGTAAAATAAGAAGTATGGTATAATGATGCTACGTAAAAATATTTGATGAATTCATAATGTTTTGGTAAACGCGCGGATATGTTTCCCATCCATTCTTTTTGCTGTAAATACGATATTAAATTATTTAATATATTTATTTTGATAAATTTATGGTGAAGATTTTCCGGTTGTAGGTACTATTTCATTGTACTACTACTTGTATTACTGTAAAGTGAGAAATACTAATGTAATAATGCTAAAATTATTTTGTGAATTCATTTTGCGTGTTTTGAAAAATGGATACGTTTGTCAAATCCATCTTTTCTACTGTAAATATAATATTAAAATATTTATTATATTTATTCTAATAAATTTATATTACGAATGAGAATTTTCCCGTTGCATTAACTATTTCGTTGTAGTATTTGCATTACGATAAAGTGAGGAGTACGATAATAATGCTACGTAAAAATATGTTTCGTATGTTGTAACAAACGGATATGTTTCCCATCCATTTTTTTCTTCTGTAAATACGATATTTAATATATCTTTCTGATAAATTTATATTACAAATGAGAATTTTCCAGTTGTATTAACTATTCCGTTGTACCGAATATTAAATATTCTTTATATAGCTAATGTGATATTTTATAAAATATTCAGTGTCTTAAAATTAAATTATTTTAAACAACTCGGATATTCCGGATCAAAGTATAAAATTGTATTATCGCACAGTGCGCGCATACGCAAAGCGTATTAACGCAGTAATAATGCTTTATGATAAACGAATAAAGAATAATTCTACATTTCTTTCTTGTATTTCTCAAGTATAGAAAAAAGTTTCAAAGATCCTTTATTAAACTGTGCCGGCGAGTAATAAAACTATCGGCACGAATACTCCCTTTCGCCAATATCACCTATCCCCCTATAAAGTCTCTTTCCCCTGTCGGACAGTAAAGTTAATCCCCGCTTCAATTTTCATAACGCGGACAGTATACGACAGCAGTGAGCCATTTCAGGATTTCTATGAAAATGAGACTGCAAGATCCGGGTCTGATCTCAAAGTTTATCTCGTCGTTCTTAGGCGACAGAACATACAAGATAGGCGGAATCCGCTAGACAGAATCGATAATATGTAGCAGCGGGACGGTGGGGACATATTCCCAACGCGAATAAATCGTAGAAATCAGTCACGTATCTCCACCGGCCTTGGAAATCCGTTAAGCCCTTGATCGCAATTTAACCTCGGAGGCCGTGCAATACCGGATCGCAGCATCCAGATGATTATCCAACCGCGTGTACGCGTCAGATTCTGCTTTCTCTCTTCCTCTCTTCCCCGTATCTCCCTTTCTCTCGTACTCATTCGCTACATCACTCTCTGACCGAGCGAACTGACACGTTCCGGTCTGTTTCAGCACTGGCTGTATGTTGCACGATGATATGAGTGGCTCGCTTACACGCAACGTCCACGGTTGGCATACATGAATCTCGACGACGTGCGCTCGACGAGAGTACTTCGACGTCGATTCGCGCATAATTACACGAGTGCCCGTGCGGAACCACGCAACGCAGCTGCGTACTTAGCATGGAAGTGAAGAGAATAAAAAAAAAAATGCCCTTGCGGTTTCGCGATAATGCCCGTCGAATGTAACGAAGCGGCCCCAAGACGACCGAGTATGTGTCCAACGGTAAATGATCGCGGTGAAACAAGGGAGAAGTCGTATGACGGAAAAGAGAAACATTGGATCTTTTTCGCGATGCGGAGATGTTGACTGCAAAAAGATGGTTCACGGACTCATCCGCTTCGTGGATTATCGAAATTGTGGTGGATAGAATGATCGCGCGTATGTGCGTATGATTCATACCACGCTTCATGCTCGCGCAAATGGATTTAATTAGGCATATTGGCAGGTCCCTTTCCCCGGGATTGCCGTTAGTGCCGTTGCGATGTATGCGCGCGGGCGACCAAGCGTCGAGCCACTATCGGCACGTGGTATTCGAACGATTTCATAGGCGTTCCACCGACGTAATTCGCCGAGGCGTAATGGAGAACGGCTGTATACGAGGAAACGTAACCTGCAGTAATGATTCGACGATTCGCCAACGTGAGCACTTGGGTGCTATTAACGTCTGCTGGCATAAAAAACGCGTTACCGGAAGAAAGCGACGATTCAGTTGACAGTAAAAATTAAACATCGCGATCTACACGTCTCGTATAATTTAACCCAACCAGAATTAAACCCGCATTCCACTTTACGCTTGCAACGCTCTTGTAATGAGTTTATCCGTTTTTTTTTTTATCAAATGTTAAAGACAAATGATAACTACGAGTATTATTTGCAAGCGTAGATTTAATATAAAAATAATATTAATTGATCGATATCTTAATTTAATATTGCATATACGTATGTATTAGGGGCAGTCAAATGAAATGTAGCGAAAGTCTGATGTAATGAATGCTCTTTACGAGTGAGTTCGATTCCAGAAATTTTATTAACAGAGCAAGGAATTTTATGAACAGAATCGTCTGGTTTAACGGAAAAAGTGCCTTATCAACCATAGTGATTATTAATCAATTAACATGTTAATTGATTTTAATATTTGAATTTTTTCATCCGCTACGTTTCATTTGATTGCCCTTAATACACAATTTCCAAATGTCATACTTTTCTAGTCGTTTATTCAATTAATTGCAAACGACATTATTCTACAAAGATATTTTTCTCATATTATAATAGATTACGCATTACCGTGTAAAAAAGAAGACCGACATACTGTCATGTGATTCGCAATATGTCTAGGCCGGATGATGAACTAGCAAAACATACTCGCGTGTAGGCTAAATGGATATTTTCCACGTGTCTTTCCTAAACTTATAATTTTCTTGCGTGAGGTCGGCCTTCTCGCCGGTAACAAGTCGCTGCTTACGCTGGCCCCATAGCACGATACGTACGTGGTGTTGGCGTGGCGCAAGTTATTGCTGGGATTAAACAACTTTGCTGGATGATTGATTGCTTTGTGCTCGCCGGCGTTAAAACCTTTTCACATCGAAGTACACTACCCACACGGGAGGTGGCTGCTTTATCCGTTCCATGCTTCGCTTCGTCTCTATCCTCTGCTTTCTCTGGCATCTCGTAGTCGAACGACGCGCGGATAACTTACTCGCCTCTTTGCGTTTTACGCTTTCAACGGTGCCTTAACGCCAAAATCCATCTTGTTTGACTAACCTGTCCGTCTTTATTAATTTTATTTAGTTATTTACGGTCCGTACAAATCGCTTCAACTGACGTCCGTCATTTTCTTTCTAACACGCACTCTTCTACCTATCTATCTATTTCGTCGCGAGACCTCAGGACATTAAAAATCGCATCGCATAGCTCGTTACGCGTCTTCAGTTTCTTAACCATGCGGCAATAATTTGCCTTCTTCCGCAGTTCCTCTTCCCGTCGCAATTATCGTGTCACGTGTTGTGACTTTTTCACTTGTCGATGCTCCAAGTAAACATGAATTTCATGCAGGCTTTCCTCTCTCTTTCTGTCTCGGCTTCATGTTTTTTTATACAATTTTCCTATATTTACACGGAGAAAAAAGTTACTGTTTCAAAAAAATATTAGTTGATTCAACTAAATGTAGCAGTCATGGGCAGTCAACCAAATATTTGTTAATTCAGACAAATAACATGTTTTAAATTACAAGATTTTATTATTCTAAATATATAAATATTTGAACTAAATAATCATTACGAACTAAACACATTTAGTCAACAACTTTTTTTTTCTCAGTGTAGATATGTATCCGCACATCCGGAAGGATAACTGCGGAAAATAATATCCATGAGTTATTTCAACTGGGTGATGATAATTGTTCATTGTGCGGCAAA
Source organism: Acromyrmex echinatior (assembly GCF_000204515.1). The sequence goes on along the minus strand of NW_011627486.1, from coordinate 265,127 downwards.
TGGAAGTATCATTACACATTATAAGGTCGAATCAGCACCTTATCGATAACACTGTTCTGGTCATCTATCACTCTTTCTGCACATTCTCTGCCCCTACCTCGATTAACCTATTTTGAACTTTCTTCATTCGATTCGCGTTCTTTCGAACTTCGTTACCAGACTTCTGCTGCACGCGTCAACGATGCCATCAGATGTTTCTCTTTAAGAAGCATACCATTCCTCGAATTCGCAATCAAGTTGCGACTGTGTTTTTCATCAGCGACCGCTAGTCACGCAGCTATTCATGTAACGACTCACGATAACACAAGCAAAAACTATAGCGCGAGATATTTTAAAGAAACGCGCGAATACTGAAGTCACCACATGAAAATTAAGAGTACGTCAAATTCTAGTCCGTAATCATCAGGATTATCCGCAGTTGAAGTAGATTGCGGTATGTACTTGCAGTACACGTTAGCGGATACTATAGGGACCCATTTACTGTTCATCGCGAAGTACAGTCATGTGACAACCGGAGAGGCACTGAATACAATAGGAAGACCAAGTTACGACTGTTAATGCGTGACGTTACGACATTAAATGGTGTGTTCTGTGAATTTATGGCTAGTATATCTTCTAACAAGTAACGTCGTGGGACATGCTGCGGTGAGATCATTCCTACGAACATTATCAGTGACACATGTGTTCTTTTATAATTAATAAAAGCTTCTGTCTCCGCTTTACGATCTTTAGTGTATCAATGGGACAGAATGAAATATTATTCTCTTAATACTTCTTCTTCTTCTTCTTCTTTTTAGGATCTTATCGTTTCTATATCTGTATAGCTCTATAAACATTGTTCTGCTTTTGCTGCCGGGAGGGAGTTCTATCAAATTACTTTGTGACTCTTCCTCTTTCTTTCTCCAATTTTCTTCGACGTGCCAATGTCCTCTTTGCTCTTTTGTGGTTACTTTCCTCCAATGCTCTTTTCGCCGTACGATCGTCGAAGATTTCTCGTGGGAGTGTTTCGACTTCGAGATTGTTGCTGCTCTAAGTAGCCCGTTAGTACATGCTACCGCAGCGTGTCTCGCCTGTTGGCAGTCTTTCAAGCGCGTGAGTAGGACGAACTACACGGTACGCTTGCACGGACCCTCGAACAATGAATTTCGCACTTATAATTGGACGTGTCGGTGTTGGTTACATCGGGCAGCGTTCCTAACGTTAAGTGCACGACTAAGCGCACAGGGACTTGTTTTCTAATGTAACAGAGTGAAATCGCAGTAGAGAAGTAGTGTTTGTTGTCGAGGAAACGGTAATAGTACTTATGCGCCGAGGAGATTATTTGGAGAAATGATAGTATTAGGAGAAATAATGTTCAACGCATTGTGATGGACAGTTGTGTTTTACAGTTGTGAAATTAAGCTAATTTGGCGTACTTTATTATTATTTCAATTTAACGAATTATATGATTTTGATATATAATATGTAATTTCAATTTGAATAATATAAAAGCATGAGTATTACAGATGGAAATTATTAAATTATATAATAATAGCGTATGATTTTTTTATATATCAAAATTTCTCTATACTTTTTTCATGATTTTCTTTCGAAAACGGTCTGTATGTGAATAACTGTAGTTAGATATTGTTTTTTCAATAGCCATTTTTTAGGCCACAATAAAATATAAAATATACAATGGAAAAAATACCAAGCGAGAACAGAATTTCATTTGAACAAAAATACTTTGTTTTTACTTCGAGTATAAAATTTTATTGTAATGCCATTGATAAAAATCAGTCAATATGTCCTATTTTACAATAAATTTTTATTTTTGCCAATAAAATTATTTAATATATAGATTCAATAAATTATAATAAAATTATTTTATATATAGATTTAAAGTAAAAAAAAATTTAAACGCGGAGAAAGTAACATTTTGATGACTGACTTTCACTAATGACTGTTCGAAATTTATGATTTTCACTTCTGATGTTTAATCTTTTCTTTTATGTCAAATTAAGGTCGTTCAAAATTTACTTTAATCAATTAATATGATGCGAAACAGGTTTTTAAGTATAAGTTATTAACAGACGCACATCATACTGAATGATTTGCATAATTAATCACTGTTTTAATTAATTTTTGATTATATCAAGATAATCGACGTAACACGTGGTAATAACGCATCATTTTTTCGGGACCAAAAATATTCTGGTTATCTCAACTGTTTTGCATCATGCATTCCGTATACTCTCCTTGCTGGAACCGCCCTTTCCAACGAATCTCGCTCGTGATACTCGACTTTATGGGACAAAAGCCAGAGCCGGCCTCATTCACGCTGTAGTGTCCTCAACGTCCTTCCGTTTCAAAACGTTAATTTTTTACAGGAAGTTTGTCGCTCGCCACTTCGACGCAGTCATGGTGCGTAAGTGCTCTTCTTCTCATCAGCTTCGGCTTTCGCAGTCGTTCGTTCGTAGAATTAAATAAGGGAGATGTCAAAGAACGAATGTGCAAATCTACGAATTTTATGGGACGTGTCAAAGAATTCGCGTAATAATATCAGAGAATATCAACTACTTAGGAACACCTGAGTGCGATCAGTTTGACACAATTCACGGCGAGGCGTCATAGCGTCTTAAGAGTCTTCTACAATTATCAGCAATGCAAATTTTCTGAATTCCCGGATCGTCGAGCTAACCCCTGGGATAAAAGGAATTTCGTGTCTGCCGTTTCCGGGATTCTTCGTTCAAGCAATGTCCGATGTGACACGCCAGATTAATGATTTCCGGGAGCCTTCGCTGCCACCGTCGACGTAGGATTCGAATTTTTCGTCGCAAACTTTCTGCAAGTTTTTATCTAGGATATCCCCGGTTAAACTTTTCTCCGAGATTTACAACTCGCGCTCGCACAAGGCGAAAGTTGGCGCGAATGTTTCCGTTCTCTCCTAGTTTTATTTCGTCTCACCTTACGCGCGCACACGGACGCACGTACGCACGCACGCATCGACGCATGCACGCACGCACGCACGTATGCATACGTGCACGAAGGTACATGGATGTGCATACGAGATCAGCGTGTATATCGTATGTGCATCTTACTGTACTTACATGCGCGTTACTCGAGTACATGGCCGTACGTGCTTAGACTGCGCGGCCACCTCTCGTGAACCAATACTCTCATTAGGGAGAGAAGACCTCATTATACACCGCACGCCACGGGACCTTGCTACGATTATATTACATTATTGTAATTGATTGCAGCACATGTAACTCTGGCGTGATTCTTAAACAATAAACTCATTACCCGGTAACAAGGAACGCCGATACGCCGTACCGGCAGTAATAATCTATCTCTCGTGAACAGCCATCGCCTAGGTCTGAGCCCCCTGTAGCAGCAGAAACGATTCTCGAACGACCGATTCGCGTTTGATCGATCGCTCCGACCAGTCCCGACGGTCGTAAGCGTGCACAACGATCTCAGTCTCCTCCTTCCTCGCATCCCGTCTCGTCTTTCTTCGTTCTTCCTATTCTCTTCTCTGCGCTCCGAACGCGGTACTCTCGAATACTCATCTGGAGCACATCACTCGAGATGTGCTCAGCCTTTACTATTTGTTCGCAACAAATCACCAATGCATTGGACAAAAGAAATATACACGTATTATATCTACTTCCGCGACAGACCTTCGATTGTATCATTTTCATACTTTGGTTACCTCTAAGAGATTTCTTCCGTTCCGATAATCGTACAAGCAATATATATTTGCGTTGGAAGATATTTCAAATTTAAAATACTTAACGGGAAAATTTCCATAAATGCAAGAACTGAAGCACTTAATTTTCGAAAAACTTATCGAATAAAGAGAGAGTGTCAGAAAGTTGTTATCAGTTAAATTCTACACTCAGATTAACGATAGAAATTTCAAATAATTATTGAGGAGAAAAAACATAATCGTTACAAAAGATAATTTTGAAAATAAAAGAAATCACAGAAAGAAAGTTCGTGATGTTTGTTAATGATACGCAGTCATTAAAGGGGTATTAATCCATATTAACGTCGGATGTGCATGCATGTCTTAAAAAAAAAAGATTGTAACATAATAACTTTCAATAATCTCAACGGGCGAGGATCTTCCCGCGTGATGAAGCGCCTTCGTTTGGAAATCAAGGAGTTCCCGCAAAAGAATTCCGCCGCCAAGCGCCGACAATGTCTAATCAGGCGATTGTACCGAGGGAATACTGTTCCCATGGAATGTTAATACAATCTTCATCGGCGCTTCTTGAGCGAGTGGCGGAGGTCTGGCTTCGTGCGAGACAACCGGAGCATCACGTCTGAAGCTAACCCTCGCGATCACACGCGCGTATTGTTGCGCAATAACATAATACCACGGGTTCTCTTGATTATCCATGAGCAGCGGTACGGTGAACAATTGCGACCGGCGCCAACGGGGAGAACGCGTAGCAGAGATTTATCTACATTTAATGAAATAGCTAACTTCCTTCCCGCGTTTTCTTTCGGGTTGATTTCGAAAAACGCGCCTGGGTCACCCTCTCGCTTCCTTATCGTCTAGACTTTTCTTGAACGACAAAGTATATATATTTATGTAATTTCCTAAGTGTTTCTGCCGCTGCACACCGTTGACCTCTCAGGGTTAGCCGGGTTAGAATAGAAAGATTATGCGAACCCTAAGGATGCGCCTTTATTCGCTCAATGATCTCTGAATCCGTGCATTATCTCGCCGTGCATTATCTCATGGATAAATGTTTCATTGTTGTTTCCTCTTTGCCGTGCGCACGTTTCTGCCGATCGCCTCGGCTCGATAGCGACTCGTCGATTTATACGATTTTAGTCGATATCGCTGCGAGTTCTCGTACCGAATTATTCCACGGTGTTTATGAATACGGATGCTCGCGATTAAACAGCCTTCGGTGGCGAGCGAGCGTATATCAAATAATTATTATTCCTCTATTCAATTTGCAATGCCAATTAATATTAACGTTGTACACAGCTCACAATAAATCGTCCCGAAATAAATTAACGCTAATTATTTGACCGAATTCCGCGTGGCACACGTTACTCGATATGCTTCTCGCATATTAATCGGTTTAAATGGCGTAATTGCAATTATATATTTTCCGTCTATCATCTCCGCTGGAAAATCGCTACGATAAGCAAAGTTTTTCGTTTGCTGCCTTTTTCCTAGCGCCACATTTCATTTCTTCGGAGATTAAGCGGATTATGTCTGTACCCTCCTCGGAAAACGCGAAGGGGTGCGTTTGTTCAAGAAATTTGCTTCAGCAGTTCGGTCGTTCATGCATATATTCACACCGGTGCTCTTTTTTTCCACGGTTTCTTCAAACACCGGAGGTCTAGAAAACGCGTAGCTATGCCACATTTGATACGGTTCCGCCCGGCCGAGGACCTCTCGACCCTGTCTCGGGTCGAAGCCAAGGTACAGCTCTGGGGGTCGTTCGCGAGAGACCAGCTGGCAGAGACCTTTCGCTTTGGAGGCTTTCAAGGTGTGCACGTGCACATTCATCCGGCACGCTTGCCTCACGGACGCGAACCTTGACGCGTCGGCGTGATACCGCATAAACGCGCAACACCAAGCTCTATCGAAATCGGAAGACGCGCCGCGCCGCGCCGACCCATGCCATCGTCTTCCGCATGCTTGGTCAATGAAAAATGTCTGATACTCTGACGTTTCTCACAACTAACCTATTCAAATTTATTTATATTTTGGCGGCTAATTGACGCGATAGAAAATAGTTTTTTTTTTATAATCGAGGAAAATATTTGAGAAATAAAATTATGTTAGACGATAAAATATAAGAACATTTTAACCGGCGTAGTTTTAGCGTAGTAAAATCGATAGATAGTTCGTAGCCAGTTTAACTTGAGCCAGGAAAAAAGATACATTTTTCTGCCTGCTATTGCATCGAGCACGTGTCACGTTTAAAATGCTTAGCGCATTCAAAGAGCGCGCGTGAGCTTTAAAGCGTGGAAAAACACGCTGTGATACGTGATAAAAATCGCATTTCAAAGGTGAATGTAATTACAGATCAAGTGCGCTGTAATTGATAGATGGACTATACCGATTAGCATATAAATCAACATATGAATTGTAGAAAAGTCATCGGATCGATAATCACTACTTCCGTGAGAAAAATCCTTAAGTGTCTAACGGTTGATCGCGGCATGAGAGAAATCATTCTTGTCTAGACGCTTACTTGTATCGGCGATAACGATCGAAGAAAGAGAATTGGCAATAACGATGCACGCATAAAAACGCCTTCTTCGTACAGACTGGAAAAGACGAGAATGCAGCATTGGGCAACATGCGCGTGCCGATACGCTCAACTTGTGTATCAAAGAGAATGCGAAACGTGCGTGTTTAGTGTGAAACAATATTTGTAAATTTCATACGAATAAATCTAACTAGGAGAACGTAATATCGCATAATTGGCACGCATGAAAACCGTACACGATCTCCCTTCTCATGTCCTGTCCCGTCGCGACGAATACGACATTTTCGCGCGATTTTCACATGTATAATGTATACGAGCGAAGCAGTTTATATAACACCCTGCGATCAGAAGAGCGCTCGCCATAGCGGCACGTTGTGAAAGAGGGATTTAAAATGCATTATAATCGTGTGTGTGACCAACTTCGATGCCTATGCCATTTCATACTTTCCTTTTCCCGCGAGCTTCCCTTGCACGTTCTCCTCTCTTTCGTTGTAGGAGCAATGAAAGTGCGTCGGTTATTACACTCCGGATACCACCTACATAAACGTATAGAAACCGCGATCGTGGTCCATGCGGAATTGTATTATTTATAAACGCGCGCAATAAGGATGCGATACGCATTATTGCATCTAGTTACGCACGGTTATGTGTTATACTAAATAAGATCAATGCGACAACGCAAGTGATTTCCAACAAGGATACGTCCGTCGATGCGGCACTTATAAAACCTCGTAAAACGATGATCGTCTAGTTCGTTAGCCGCTAAAGTCGCATATCGCATTTCATTGACTTCCTCTGAATCGTTAGATCGGCGAGGATAGTTTATAAATTTGAAAATATGATTGCGAGTGATCAAGATAAATTAATATTATTACATTGTAAGATATTCGTATATAACGCGTCGTTTTATTTGATATTAACAAAGAAATTATCTGTCCCATTAACGTAATACAGTTGTTTTGTACTCAGTATTTTAAGTCCTGAATGTATTGACAATTCAAATTCAAATTCCTCGACAATAAAATTTTCATTCTACCATTACGATATTACGATAACTAACAACCAACGTCCGTGGTGTAGTATAATGTATAATACGCCGTGCGTTCATCAGAACAAATACAATAATACGAGTATCGTTATTTCCATTACAATGAAAACGTTTTATTATGCTTTATATCTCGTGTAGATTGGTAATACCGAAAAATTTCTATTCATCGAGCATTCACAATATGTTCGCATTACAGTGTAACAAATATACATACATATATAACTCAAATAGGCAATGGATAAGAAACTTTTGTAGTATATATGAATTTTTCAAAATTATTCTTTTCTGCTTATTATTTATTATTATATTAATTGTTTGGCAATAAAACAAAAATGTTCAAAAATAATCTTCCCGTAGAATTTAATTAATTTTGAATTATATCACATATAAAGAAACGTATGCGTTTACTAATTATTGCCAAATAAGTGTATTATATAGAATATCTTTTTCTTTCGTATTTTCGATGTAATAAAACAAGATTATTTGCCGCCTTATTCTCACTTATACAATAGAAAAAGCTCGTCTTGAAAACGTCCTTTTTGCAATACATGGCGATAAACAGAGCAATTTTAACGTGAGTTAGATTGACCCTTTCTAACGCTTGCTATTCTTCGTCGTTTTCTTTCACGTCCCAATACGGCGTACTGTTCTTATCTGAGAAACACTCGTGAGAATATAAGAGCGTAGTGTAACGTCCTCTAGCTGGTCCAAGAATCCAATAACTGGAAAATGCATTGGAGCGTACGCTCCTCGAAAGCTGCTCGAGCCGGCGTTCCCTCTGCGTACCGATTCGCGACGAATATTACGAAGCGAGTTCGTCCTACTCCATGGACATCGTATCCGCGATGAAGCGGATAGAAAAGCAGGTCGGTGGAAAACGAGCAATCGGACGAGTTCTACGTAAGAGGAAAATACTCTGCATCGGTACTCACCGGCACAGGAAGTCTCGTTCGCCCAGGCAGAGCTCGAGGCAGTGCTGCCTCGAGGAGGCGGTCATGGTTCTGCGTGCGTGACCCTGAAGGCGGTGTCCCTGCACTCTATCGATGCACCAAGCTCGTTCGCAGGGCTTCACTGCCAGACAACTCTTCTGGGCATAGATCGTGAACACGGGGAACTGAGATTGCGACAGTGCGCCTGAAAACAGAAACAGATTTCAAATTAATTGCGAAAAGATTTGAGATACTTGATGCTGCGTTAACAATATTTTGTACGCCTTCAGCACGTGATCGTAATTAAAAAAAAAAAAAATTATTATTTCCCAATGCAGCTTATTCGATTAATTTGTGACTATTAATTTAAATTAATAATCATGTATTAGGTGTTGGAATTAATTCGTAGCGTTTTTAATGAAAGAATGTTATTTATTTCACATGAGCATTAAAAAATACATTAATGAAAGTACTTCCCATCACTTGTAAAACGCTACGAATTAATTCCAACACCTAATAATTAAAATATTGTTCATATCATTGAAATTATTAAAAGTTTGTGTATATTCGTCAAACGTAATATTGTTTACTTGTTTTAAAAATCACGTGCGGTTTTCTATATTATTTCAATAACGGAGCTTTATACGGGTCAAGTTGTAAAGTTGCGTACACAGTTATGTTACCTACGTGTGATACGCAATTGCGATAATCTATAGACGTTGTTGAGTTAGATTACAATTTTGATAAATCAACGCGTTTATCACTCGCCGCCACGAGTACCACGTTCTTCCTCGGTTATTGGCCCACGTCGCGATAAGCGACGAAGTAGGCACTCCGCCCACGTCTCATCATACGTCATCCGCTCTTTGCTAAATCGTAATTAATCTCCGTTATGTGACGGGAGCTTCGATCGTGACTCATGGAAAACTTGCTTGAAGCTGAACATGAGGAAGAAAAGGAAAAGAGATAGGAAGACAGGTAGAATAAAACGATAAGAGAAATGAAAGATATAATAATAATAATAAAAAGTCTAACAAAATATTTTAGAATAAAAATATCTTACACTTCTTGGCATTTATAACAATTCAGAGATTCAAAACACAATTTAATTATTTTAAAAAACGCGTTTAACAGACAGCGAAAATAAAAGAACTTCGACGAGGACATAATAAATCATTAGAATGATGAGGAATACTTGGGAAGGAGGATCGCAGAGAAGGAATATACGAAGGAAGAATTTCTCAAGCGAGATGCGGATCGAGTCGCGGCACGTCGATCTTCAAAGAGGCGCTAAAGATATTCAATTACCTGCCATCAGCAGGTCGCGCCTTACGAGGCCTGCAGGCTAATGTCGTTGCCTGTTTTAACGATGACTATGTGAGATTGTGGTCGAAGTTGCGACCGCGATATAGGCGCATTCTTTACGGCGATCAACTGCGGTCGAATTACCCATGAAGATTCAAATTGTAGGAAGACGTTACTTATTATGGACTGAGACGTACGCACTACATTACGGTTATGAATGCCTACTTCCGGGGAGCTCACACGCAGTACAGACGGATACCCCTCCCCCTTTCCCCTCCATTTACTTCTTATAATACTACCGCATTATGTGATAATAGCGTACGGAGTCGAGTCTTAAATACCTCTCGTAGAACTTCATCCGAAGTGTTTTGTTTAACTTCCCGTCTACTCATCTCGCCTCCCACGCTTCCTTCTTCCTATTCCTTTTCATCCTCCGATAACTCTTTAGTACCTACATCCGCGGCTTGGAATCCGTTAAAATAAGGAAAGCAAGGGACGCAAAGGAGGGATGCAACGGGGAAGAAAAGAGGGGATTGGAAGGACGAGATAATAACAGAGTGATGGTGGAAGGAGCAAAAAGGATTCTCGCCCGAGCGCATGTATAACCGCGAACCTTCGCGCTTCGAGATATGATTTGTGACCTCTGTTCGGGGCCAATTAGAAAAGCGCGAAATCGTTATTTCGATCGGCACGAAGCGCAATTTACCGATTACCGCGAAGTGGTATACGCAAACTAGTATACGTGAAACAACGCTGGAACAAGCACTCTCCAGCACTGATCAATTCCGTCGTTTTACGTGGAACGCGTTCGTTATATCCGGTCCGTGGAAAGGTGGACAATAGTATCGTTTCATGTTTTTCATTATCCGTTTAACCACCTAACTTTTACATCATTCATTTTATCTTGAAAAATGCATAGTACGTGTATCACGTACCGTATAAATTCACGCCTTGAGAAAATAGCTATCTGCAGCTCGTACATAAATTTGCTTCTGATCGTCAATCGAAATTTAAAGTGCAGAAATTGATGGCGAACAAGCACCTATCGACTATATTGGTACAATAACTAAGAAACGTACACCGTTACTTCAATTTTCACGCCAGCGCAATCGTAATGAAGAACTACAGGGTGCAGTTTATTACAATGAATATACCAATGAAACGTGGCCAGGATGATATTCAGCGTTATGCACTGATATTCCGCGTAACACATTGTGGTAATACTTTCGACTTGAGTAAGTATATTCATACTTATGCAGGAGAGAACGATTTGTTGCGCGGACACCCAGGGACTTTCATTACAATGATGATCATAAATTATGGACCCCTTCGTAGATTCGTTGTCGACAGGAACAGAGAACGCCTTGATAACGCGCCGTAACACAAACTTAACGTTTCATCCGCTCCGTGAATCTTTCGTTGCATCTTGTATTCCTATCATAAATACTCGAAACGTCCCATGAGTCCGCTCGTAAGACGGTGACGGTGACGGCGGCGGAAAACAGTCAAAGAAAATTTCCACATGCGGCTTGTCGCGATGTCGCCAGGTACGAGAAATGGTCGTTGCGCATCTGCGACAGAGTAGAGCGGTGTGCGATGCTCCATTCTGGATGGCGGCCATCTCACGTAGAAATGACGTACGTAAACCGTTCCCGGAACACACGCCGCGGGGAACGGTTCGATTTCTGATATACGAGGTACATTTAGATACGATTCTAGCTCAAGTGGCATCAGCAACGACGTCGCCCGTCGGCGCGTTGAATCTGATGTATAATCTCGACTCTCAAGCATCCTTCCTCTCTCCGCGATCTCTTTCCCCGATGCACTCCAACAAAGGCAATGAGATTCCTTTTCTACGTGCGACTAGACTTTCAGCGATCTACAGCGGCGAACATCGCTGCAAATGCGGTATGAAAACCTGTTCAGAAGACGTAATCTCTGTCGCAGGTGGCACGATGAAATCGTAAATAAGATGGAGTGAGCTACACTAGCAATTCCACTTAGCAGTTAACGGCGTGTTCGGATGCGCTAATCATAAGATTCTAATATTTCTGCTTTTATATGTTGTCCGCTAAACTTGTAAACAACATATAAAAATAAAAATTTGCTTTTACAACATGTAAAAGCAGAAATATTATCTTCATTTGTTAAGTTAGTGTATCATCATAATTTTATTACATTGCAAATCAAATCAATGCAAATCAAGAGCAAATGATGATAATGTCATTTACATATATTAAGATCCCAAATTCAAATTTCATTCATTATGAATGAAATTTGACATTTATTATGTGTTCCTTGAAAATTTATGTCGATTATATTATAATATTATACCGCGAGTAAATGGAACTGACTCGGCTTTTAAGTTAAGCATATATTCACCAGCTGACATTTATGACTCCGATATCTGATCTCTGGCGAGCAATCCCTCGCGTATGCTCAATCATTATACTTTCTACGGAGTACGAGCTCTTAACCTTGACCTAAGACTCGATTTTCCCCACCTTTCCGTCTTGTGCTCCCATAGTTAACGCAAGTCTTTTATCTACTATGAACTAAATATCTGGGTATCGTTTTTCACGTTTGTCTAATTTGTGGTTTACCTTCTGATTACTATCCTAAAGTAATTATACTTTGTAGTAATTGAATACTGGCAACTAAGTATTTATTGGAGATCTATTTATTTGATACAAGAACCATTAATTTGTGAGATTTAACAATCTCTTCTTTTTATTCAATAAATACTTATTTACTATAAGTAAATGTTTAGTTAGCAGCATTAAACTAAATATTTATCACAAAATTGATTATATTTTTTTTCTCAGTGTAGCTGCATTTTTAAACAAACACGCGTGTATCAGAGAATCTAGGCGAGGAAAGAAGAGAAAAAGAGGATAGCGGAAAGATATAGAACATTATACCGCCGCTAAACAGAACAGAGCCGGTGTAGTATGTATCGTTATCTGTATCTAGCCATTTTATTATTCAAATAACTGTACCCAGATATTTTAACATTGTACCTTTGTAACAGGACTGACTTAGCAGTATGTCATGCGCTTCGCTTTGCGTAGGCGCACAATAGTTGGGACACTCGTGAGTCATTCTGCGCTCTGGAGCGTGCACCTATATATACGTACGCGTGCATAGAGATGCACATTTATTTACACGTTTGTCTCCAGGCGCATAATTGTGGATGGTTGTTATACGTACTTAACGCGCCATGTAAAGCCACAGTTTTTCAACTAGCCACCACGCCGGGCGATGTAATTGTCCCCGCTTCTGCAACTCGCTTCGGCTTTCTGAAACGGTGGCTGTATACGATGCGACATGTGCCTGTCTGACGAGCGTTACAAATTTGCTTGACACTCTTTATACACGCGAGAACTTTGCGAGATATGATCTAACATATTTCTTCGTGTAATTACGAAGCCGTAAGTTAGAATTGTATAACTTTGTCCTCGGCGCGTTTCACGTCGCTGCCACTCCTGTTTCTCTTATTCAAATATGAAGAACACGAAACGTGTCAAATTGTAAAAGTTTCGGTCATAATAAGTGCAAAGGTAATAAATACCTGATCTCTCATAATCAGTAGACTTAAATCTGTCTAGTTGTCAATTGAAGTAGTGATTACAGCGTATTATTTAGAATACCTTTTAATCGAAAAATTAATCCAAGTAAGCCATTGTTATTTTTACCTTCCCGGTCAGAATCTGTGAAACTTTGTCACGTTATATCTCTAGACTGAATACATATTTTTTAGTTCAAAACGTGTGAAATTTATACCTCGAAGTCAGAAAAAGACAAATAAATATGAATCAAATAAATAATATTTTATTTTCAATTAATTATTATATTATACAATGCTTCAAAGAAATTTTATTGGAAAAATTCGCAAAAAATGACTACTTTGGAAAAAAATTCTAAAATGTTTAAATTTAATCCAGGTCTTTGAATTATATTATAAAAAAGTTACAGCAATGTAAAAAATTTCATAGGGTTCGTTGGACTCATGAATGGTTGGCTTGGGTTAAAATAAGTTTATTAACATGAAACCGATGAAGTTATATCTGAGCTTCTAATAGTTTCGTGAAATAAGACATTTCCATTGATGATATAGCGAAGTAAAGATATTATATTTTCAGCTGTGCGAGTGACAGCTTGATTCTTACTCCAGCTATTGCCCTGTACGCTTTTTCGCGTGCTCCTGATATCGTGTTCTTGTCGAATTTATTCGTAGAACTAATATTACGGATAGAGAACGTTTTTAACATGTATACGAAGTTCGTTGGATCGTCGCCAACATTTTCAATCGTCCTTTGCACTCGACAGAATCTCCATTCCCTCGTTTCTTCCGCTGTGTAGACGGCGACGCATTTCCAAGAATTGAATGTACCAACGACGGTATCCCGCGACGGTCAGCTTTCTCATCCACGTCGTGCCCACTTGTCTTCCTACTTCTGCCGGCACTTTTGTTTTTCAATGCCACTCAGTGTCCGTGCCCGCGTTTGCGGTGGTGCACGTCGAGAGGATTTTACTTTCAGAAATGTATCGACGTCCATTCCCTTCGGCAATACAACACACTCCGTCAACCATACGACCGTGCTTGTCTAGCGCAAAAATAAAGTGCACAGACCCCAAGTGAGCTTTGCATATTTTGTTACTTCACATGACGCGTTTCGCAATAAATGCCTTTAGCGTTCTCACAAAAGACCGTTTTCTGGGATATACATGCGTATATCGCGACATTGGCGTGCCGCGATTTACAGCTTTTGTTAGAAATCTAATTCTGTAGGATAATTAATGCTGTCATCTTGCGGTACACGGTCCGTATCCAGCTGCATTCCATGTCAGCTGAATGGGAGATTTCATTGCCGCGAAATACAACGCCCGCTTTCTCTCATTCATCCCGACATGAAAAAGCACGTTTCGGTCGCCTTCATTGCCATCATCATAAATATGCAGAAGCAGCGGTAAAAGCAGCGGTAAAGGTAGTCAAGCCCGGCTTGCCCCTCGTCACTTTTTAACGTCGTGTAATGTCGTCAGGGCGAGGATGTACGTTCTGTACGTAGCTGTACATCCCTGATGGTATGTTTCTAATTTGCGTGCATGCATCGCTTACCATAGCTTGCTGCAAGAATTTAATACACGAAACCGCACCTAGGCGGGGTCTGTGAAGAGAGAAAGATATATACGTACACATATATATATATATATATATATATATATATATACACATAAATATATACATATATATGTATGTATATGTATATCTATCTCATATGCAAACGGATGTCTGCACCATATCGTACGGCATCAAACGAGCGTGTGGCACGAACACGCGATTCCGAACGGCACAACCGAACTTAGGAGATGAGAAGGAACGAGCCAATAACGTAATTACTTTCGATGGTTCTCCGGAAACTATTCGCACTTCGCAGATTGCGCGCTCGCGCGGCTGTAATTGAATATTCGGCGTCGGAATTACAGGATGACTGCGCTGAAGATGCGCTCAAGAAGATCACGCGGCTACGCCATTTCGTTCCCTCGGCTCGCGGAGAATGCAAAGTGTCGAGTAATTGTCCCAAGTTCTTGTCATTAACGCCACCGCTGGCACACGCGACGACGGTTGCGTCCCGATAATTTCGATACATTCTAAATGCACTGTTTTACTAAATTTAATTAAACACGACGATAATTATCGTTCTCGTAAAAGACGTTGTTCAGTTATATCTAAATGGTTAGGACATAAATATAATCACGTTCACATCGTGAGAGAGTTAAACTTTATTGTTGCAAAATTCATTCATTCATTATTCACACGATAAACAATGTGAAACAGTTATGTCTTTATATTAATTGTAACAGTTATGTATACTTATAATATAAGAAACAGTTAGATATTATACAATTCTGGAAATAATATTGTGCCTATTCTTTTCAGTTGAATTTTTTGCACGGTTTATCTTTCCTCTTTCTTTCCATGTTTAAGAAAAAAAATTAACGGTACACATATAATACACGATATATTTATTTTATTAATTGGAAATGACTTTTTGTATTAAGTTTATATATAATTCTCATATCTTTTTATATATTTTATAATTAGAAATTTCTTTCTAAATATTATACTCGAATAAGTATATAATTTGTTTTGAATGAAAATAATTGAAAGATCCTTCTGTATCAAATTTTATCTCTTTTTTTCTATTCTAATTACAAATTAATCAATCGCGTATGTTGAAATAATATCGCTCATTGCGCGTTAGATTAAAAATATAAATTATCTTCTAGCAATTAAAGTTTAATTATGATCATTCGACAGATATATCTCAATATTGTAAGTACTATACCACGTATTATTACTGTTGGCCGATTCGAATGAGACAAGGGAATTAGCTAGTTAAGTATGACGAAGGCAATGACTACTGGTTATTCCTTCATGACCGCCGATAACCTACCAGAATGACTTTGCACGTTGGATTCGGAAGCAGCCGAAGATTTCTTCCGAGAATGACTGTACGACTTTACAATTATGTTTCAAACATTCTGACTACTGGACAGACTATTAATAAAAACAACTTTAAATTGCTGAACTCTCCTCCTTCTGTCTCTTTTTTTCTCTTAATTATCATAATAAAATAAATTTAAATAAATTCAAAAAATAAATCCATTAAAAAAAAACTTATTGTTAGAAATAACAGGATATTTACTAATAACGGAATAATGTAATATTTATGACATATACATATCGTCTTTTATAAAAAATTTAATTTAAATCAATATTTTTTAAAATATTTTTATTACAATATATATATATTTTTTGTCTTTACTTTAGATATTTATTTACCTGAAACATACAGTAATTGTTCCCAAATAGACAAGACAAAGCAGTTTACAATTTCGATGAAACCAACGTTCTCAAATATAAATTCTTCGCCAAGAGTTTAAATAGAACTCCTTTACCCGGTAGCCGAGAAATTCTCAATGTAACCTGCCACTTCGGTGCAGGATGTCAAACGTGAGAGATACAGAGTTCGCATGGTGATTGTGTCGACGTCCACGAGGGTTGTCCCTTTTCCTGCTACCGTGTTATCTTGATACTATTAGCGCTCTATGCAAATGCATCGACAAGTTATACCGCTGCGGATAAATTTCGTACAAGCCAAGGTATGACTTCGCCTTTCCTACCTGATCATTTGACGACACGTGGTTACATCGAGTTGCGGTAAGTGTACTCAGAAAGCATTCGCGTGTCTTACTTACCTGAATAAGTACACATGAACGCGCGCGCACACTAATAAATAGGTATGTGTATTCGTATCGAGGAGGAATGAAGTTTTAGCACTTCGATTTTGAGCGATCGAGCGCACTTTACATGTCGGATGGCACCTTACGTGCCTGTACTGATCAAAGTACTTAGTATGCCTGGCGTATATCGGGTCGACAGTACTTCCCACGGCTATTTGAAATCCAGTCTGTCGTATATAAGGTACTTCGGTATTCAGTATCTGTGCTGTACGGTCCGACATGCAACGTTCATCCACTGCGAAAAGAAGCTTACCGACATAAGTCACCATCGATTGTGCGCGCTCGTTAACAAATCGCGCAACGAGCAAATCGTTTCTCTTTGAGCATGTTAGCATGGAAATGCTAACGGCGTGACATAATTGTCCGAGAGAATGGCTAACCGAATCGGGAAATTATTTCTGAAAAGAGAACTAAATAATGTGCGTGATTTTTTTTACTGCTTTTAGGACGCTTTCTCTATAACGATATGGAACAATTTCAAATTTATCCATCGCTATTGTCGTACCATAGAGTTTTATTTCGTGGAACGTTTAATGTACCGTAGAATTACTTCGTCTATTTACTAATGTAAGATTGTCACAAAATTGAAAATCAAGGAAATTTAAAGGTTAGGAAAAAATGAGGGAATTTTGCAAAATTTTCTGGAAAAATAAAAATTCTTGGCTTTAAAGAAGTTTAATACACGTACATCACACCTACGCAGTTTTTGAATATAACTTAAAGCAAGCAGTGTCAGCAATATATTATTATTATAGTAATTTTCAATGCTATGTTAAATTGATTTTTCAACAAAATATTTAGCGATTTTCAAACAAGATGAAAATGCAAAAAATTTTTAAATATTATTGAAAGTCAGGGAAAATCATGAAATTCCGTCTGGAATCAGGGAAAAATTATGGAATTTTAAGAATTTGTGTTAACCCTGTATAATGCGTCATTCATTTGTGAAACTACGCAAACGCGATATCATTATATACGGATGAAAAAAATATGCCATATATTATAAATGATGTAAGATCACACGATTGTACGAAATGATGTAAACGGTAGCACTGTGAGTCGCTTAACTTGTCATGCAAATCTGCGTACGTTAGCCAGAGAGTATTCAGAGAGGATCGCGTAAGCGTTTTGGAAGAAGGAAGTTAAATCAGCACTCTTTCTGAATATTTATAACTTCTCTACAACACAGCAAAGCTTGTTTGCCTTTACCTGCAGAGGTAGCCATTCGTTTCTCGAGTTGGCCCACCGTGACCGTGCTCAACAGCTCTATCTCCCGTAGCGAGACAACCATGTATGAAATTGACTTGTGAATTATGTGTAATTTGTCATACTGTCCAACTAGCGGCGTCAGACTGCGACTTCGTGATTGTAACCACGAAAGTGCATACAACAATTGATGTGTGTTGCTTTGTGCCAAATGGTTTTCAAATGGCGATTCTCTCGAATAAATGTACGGCGTTCTGTTCAACGTTTACACACATATAATCCTTTCATATCTTATATCAATTGATTTATTACTACATTATTTAGCGAATTAAATAGCAGATATGCAATGAAATCAGCAATTGTCTGAGATTTGTCTTCGAGAAAATGTATGACTTTGGATATATTCTCTGTAAACGTTACATAGATCGACTTGGAAAGATCGAGTTGGATCTTCATTCAGAGATGAACTACACGGCAAAGGCTAATCGGTTAATCATTTTTTACGCAACTCTATTCTATCGTAAAACTACTTACACGATAGATAGATACATAGATACGGCCAAATGCCGATACCGTGCGGTTCAATATTGCCTGCTCCGAGTCAACTCATGTTTCAATGCGCGATGATGCGGCGATACCGGCATTATTGCCAGTCTGGAAAGCCTGGTCTATCGTAGTATCGGGTCAGCCCCCCC
Source organism: Acromyrmex echinatior (assembly GCF_000204515.1). Next base: position 246,409 of record NW_011627486.1, on the reverse strand, counting down.
CTCTCCCCCTTTTCCCTCCTTATTCCTTAAAGAATACAACTGGGCGATCGCATGCAGTCCATTCCATGACACACATGTTAATATCGTTCATTAAGGAACAGTGCTTTGGCCTTTCACATTTTATGTAGAAATCGTGTTATCCAAATACATAGATATGTGTGTATGCAAATTTTATGTACATACACACACATATATATATATACACACACACACCGAGAGAAAAATATATTAAATTTTAGTAAATTGTTTGAATAGTATTAATATAACATTTATTTAAGGAAAATAAATATTTGTTAAATAAAATATAATAATAGGTAAATCAAATTAATGGTTCTTGTATCAAATAAATATATGTTTAGTAAATATTCAACTAGCACTATTCGAATAAATATTTATTTAAAATTTAGTACATTTTTCTCAATGTATAATAATATTACATACACACATATGCACATGTGATACATGTGTTATTAGATATATAAATTGTATACATGTACATACGATTTTTATATATATATAAATTTATATGTATATGTATAATGCAACACACACACACACACACACATACACACAAACACACACACATGTACATGTGACATTATGGATTCACGGCCGTTAGAGTATGCGACAGGCAGGACCCGTTAGTCGACGGTTCGATAGCGAAGAACTCGTGATGATGCGACGGGTGACCACAATAAATACGAGAACAATCGCACCTTAGCAACTCGCTCGGCGTTCCTACGTCAGCAGTTCTATCGCCGTTACTTTCGAGAAAAGAAGAAAGAATAGAGCGAGAGGAAGAGAGAGAGAGAAAGGATAAAAAGAACGACAGCCATGTCTGAATGTATTATTCGCATGCTGATCTATAGTTCTAATTACAGCGGATCGTAATAAGCGCGGTGCAATTTCAGCGCGAATCGGTCCGCGCGCGTAAATCTCCGGAAATCGGCAGTTAAGAACTAGCGGCACCGGGCGCATTTTAAAGTCGGGAATACTAAAAGCTGGAGCCACGCCAGAGCGAATCACTGGATACTTTATGAGCGTGGATTCCCGCGAAGATTTACGTTCGACGCTTTGGCACGAGAAATAACAATCGTAAGTTGGCCTAAAGTCGATGACCGCCTTGTGTTTAACGAAATTCGATAAATCCGTGAATGTCAATTGGGCGTGGAGCAAACTACGGGTGACGTTGCGTAGGCGTATTTATTTTGTAAAGGATACGACTCAAGTTCCGTATGTCGACTATTTAATAAACAATCTAGTCTAGAGAGTCTACCAAGCGCTACATTCGATCGAGCTCTCGCTACATGCGGACCTTTACCATGGCAAAGTCATATCAAAATCCCGTATAATACCAGCGAAGTTAAATCCCTTGGACACGAGGCGCGAACTTGGTATCGGTCTCCTAGACCGCCGCACGCCTTCCATCAAAAACGTGCAAGAAACTTTTTCTTGGGGACCAGGCTGCTCCTTGGGGCCGTTTATCCGGGTATTTCGTTATAAACTTCTCGCGATATCGTCACGATTTTCTCTTTCGCCATCGAAGAAGATACGCGGGACCGTTATACACACTCATACACACCTACATATAGCGACGTTCGCATTCCCGGTTAAACAAAGGCGGAAGGATAAGAATGAAAAATGACTTGCGCGGAAGTCGTGGTACTTCGCCTAGGTGTGTCTAAACAACCGTTTTTAAGAAAGATATGTATGCGATTCCGCTTTTATCGGAATCGTACGCCTTGTATAAGATACATACAGAGTCTTAAAATTTTCGATTCAAAATATTGTAACAGGCAAGTTCTAAAATTAAGTGGTTATTTGTAAATTTTTATTTTTTAAATAGTTTTTGAGACAATACAACCAATTACATGGACAGAACGATTTCGTTGAAATATCTGAAAATGTACGAGATACATAGACATGAAAATAATTTTGTTAAACTATTAAAATATTTATATACAATACTCAAGTATGCAAATATTGCAAAAAATTTTGATATTCTATCAATCAACTTGAGCGCCTTGTATAATTATTTTTTTGGTCTAATAAAATTATTTTCAAATCTAGTTGAATTTTTTAATGCAAAGAAAATTTTCTTTCCGTGCAAATTACGATCATTTATGAATGTATTAATAAACGCGACTTATGGACAGGTAGTAATTAATTATCTGTAATTTATATATTTAAATACTTATATTTCAAGAACTATTGCTTAAAATAAAAATTTAGAAATAACTTAATATTTCAAGACACACACACACACACACACACACACACACACACACACACACACACAAAATACATATACATGCGCGGAAAAATAGCGGCGACGTGAACGAGGAAAATAGAATCACGAGTGACGATTGAAGAGAAGCTCAGTCGTAAAGGATAGGAAATGGCTGCGTACACACGGCGCTGATGCACATACGCATATATAAATTTTTGATGGACGTTCGTATATCCGACTACATTTATATGGAACTTCTTCGAATTCGCATAGCATAGAGTTCACGTTAATAAAATCCAAGCTGCATATTATTTTACGGCGTCGTTATAAATGTAAAACGAATCATGTATTTTTATTTCAGTGAAAAAAAAAAAGAAAAAAAAGTTTATTTACAAAAATAAGAAAGTTCCGGTTTTATTGCGTCGTTTTTCAACTGAAACTAATGTAAATTCGCGCATAATTTCCGCTTGAATGTAAAACGTTTGAATTTTCTAACACGCTGAAACAAATTAAGGCAATCGGCATGCAGAAAAACTACTTTACATTCCTCTTGAAAAGCTTTAGTCGCGAAGATGCGGAAAGTTTTGCGTATTTTGCGTTTGCTACTATTAGATGAATATATTATAGATGTGCTAAATAACTTTATGTAATATTAAATAAAAAAAAAAATCTACTCCATAAATTCATAAAAAAAAGCTACATGCAAATGTACAATGTGTAATGCATGCACGTATATATATCGAAGAATTGTCAATATATCAGTTATCAATTCTTATCGATTACTTTGGATCGAAGCCTTTACCTTTACCTTCAAAGCAGTTACGTTTATTCGCGGTGCATGCTCGATGGAACGCAAGCGCGGCGGGAACCATCGTTGCGAATCGACGGGAGCAAATTTTCCTTGTGGCGGTACCAAGCTGCGATTACGGTCGAGCTGCGTAGCAGAGAATTCAACCTGCAGACCGGACGGCGTTGCCGGCCGTCTAAACCGGACTATATCGTCCAGAACTAATTGCCTCTACGGATGTTCGGTCGCTGCTGGAACCTCTTGTGCCAAATGGTTGTTCGCGAATGAAGCACCAGGGAAACAGGTCCACGCGTTAGAGATGAGACGAGACGTGAGGAGAGATCGGTGGCTCGCTCGATCGCCCGTGCAAACGACGATCCTATCGTCGTCTAACGGAGCCTCTAGCTTTAGAAGTTTCGTGATCGTGACGCGGTATGTCATCGCCAATTGTCGCCGTTTTGTTGCCAACGTCGATCACAATCACGTGCTATGTATAGTCGGCCGAGAAAAATGTTATTCGGTCATTCGTTTCGGTTTCGACGAAACAAGAGTCCTGATTTGCCGGTCTTTTTGTTTTTAATGGATAAGTGGCAAGATGACGGGGAAAAGATTCATTCGACGATCGTGCCGAAAGGAAACTCGTGTCGAGCCACTATCAAAGCGTGACCGAGACCCTCTCCACTCTTCGACATCCGCGATTGACCGATTTGCGAACGATCGAATTAAGTTCACCGTCCTATTCTTGCTTCAAAAAGATCCTATCCTAAAGATGTGATTTCACGTTGTCGTCGCCAAAAATCTTACGATTAACGCTAAATCTTTCTTATTCCAGTATGTAAGGAGAAAAACGTTGACAACGAGCGTACGGAAGCGAGATGAAAGCAGGTTAAAAGCAGTAAAAAGAGTACTTTGTAGACGTCAAGCTGTCACATACAGGCATACTTGTGAGCTAGCACATAAGGGGTTTTCTCGAGAAATTCGCCGTAAACGGTTGCTGGTGCGTAAGATGCTCAGGGAGCCTTTGCATATACGTGCCCTGTCTCGAATACCTTTTACTTTCTTCGCTCCTAAGACGCACCTTAACGTCCCTTTACTCGTATCTCGCTATACTACTAGATTATCACATGTGCGTTCAAGCGTTAATGGTTTTACGTCGGTACAAAAGACGCAAGCGTAAAACGACGCATCGTCGGCTAACAGTACGATCGCGCTTCCCTTTGGACTTCGACGTACCGTGCCTTTTGGCAATTATCCGGCATGACGATCGCGTAAAAGAAATATCACGCAAGCATTAAACGAGATCGCAAGACATTTGCTTTTTATTTCATTCGCCAGATGTTCGTCAGCGCGAGTTACATCGCCTCGGGCACCTCAGTTCACAATTGGGATACGAAGCCGTCTTTCAACCGAATCTGTTCCGGTCATATAGTTAGGTCTCTGTAAAAACTAGTATGAAGTACATCACGGTTAGTCCATTAGATTGTCAGTTTTTATCTCATATAAGGACTCTTTACCGCAGACAGAAAATATTAGAAGCAATGTACGAGTCCAACGGAAACATTTTAGAAACATTTATTATTTCATTAATTAACGTTATTCCAATTATATTATTTATTTAAAATGTAATATAATAAATGATAATGTGACTGTCAAATAAAAAAGGATTATTGTACAAATTATACATCATAATATCATAATATCGCGATAATTATCAGTCAGTAAATTGTTTTTAGGCATACACATATAATGACAATAGTTTTTTTTTAAGACTTCACTTGAACATTGGTCAGTTTGCAACGCAATTGTAATTTATACACGTCCGTTTTAGTTTCCTCATCTCGGAAGCAAATTACTTGGTATGTGTTACCCTTGACAGATGCGCTCGAAAAATATCAACAGAACAATACCGCTTCTCCATAGGTATAAGATCCTATTCTGCCGTTTAATTAATGCCCACAAGTCCAATGTCTGCGGACGTATAGTTTATATTAATTATACCTCGGAAGATTCAATTAGTGCGTTTCTCATTACACTTACTTATACCGGTATCCATTATTCATGAGGAACCACTGCGGTAGCACCGTCTGACAATACACGTGATCCTTATAATTCATCGTCAGAATATATAAATGTACATATAACTCATATATATATATCAGTCTTCTACAAAACGTGTGAAATATACGAAAATGATACATTTAGTTTGAACACAAGAAATCAAATACAAGAAAGAAGATAGACAGGAGAAAGAAAGGAAGAGAGAGAAAGAAAAGAAAAATTTTCGTTAACTTTTTATTAAAATATTCAATCGCTTTTAATTTTTTATATCTCCAGACATTGCAATAATTTTTACTTCTTTCTCTTAACGGTTTGATATATTATATTGAGTCATTATTTGGCATTTGAGTTATAAAACGTTTCAATGATGAATTTACTGTGACGTAGTGCAATTTTTATTTCAAGATTTTTATTAACGTTTCAAAGTTCTCCGAGGAAGATATACTCGCATACGTATATATCTACGTGCCGTAAAGGCATTCAACAGTAGCGGGTACCTCAGGGCAACACCCAATATGTGGCTCCGCTGGGTGCAGCCTCTCGTAGAAAAATCAACCGCACTGAAAGTGCGAAAGCTGTTTCGTACTCTGCAAAAATTTAAATAAGATTCGAACGAAAATCTCTGGATGCAATTTCAAAGGTATTTGCCGAAAGGTATTTGCGATCAACCATTCGCATTATTTGATGAAAGAATCAATATTAGTTGATGAAACTCCATTGCACAATTTATAATTTTATCAATTTCATCAAATTGCATATTGTAGAATTCAAAATACATTTTGTTCAATGTTGTTCATTATGCCACGTATTTGTAAGTTGCATTTTAACAGTTTAATATATATATATATATATATTTTTTTTAAATAATTTTAAATAATTAGTGCACGGAAATTTCTAATATATGTACATACATTTACAATTAAATACCAATGCGAAAATACTGATTCTATCGAAAATATTGGATATATTTCTGGAAAAATTGAAAACTTTGAAATATATTGTGAAAGATAATATTTGTGACAGATTGTTACACACGTTGGGAACGATTATTGCACAGTTCGATGCAAAATCCCCGATATTTTTATACGATATTGATTTGACGTTGGAGAATTTGTTTAAAATATACAGCAGAGTTAAACTTGCTAGGTTATATAGATCATGCATGGTGGATTACGAAAATATTCGATACTTGCATACATCAGCAAGCTAATGAAAGATAATCGTATTACTTTTCTACGAACAATTTTTCTTCGATTTTTTTATGAATATATTATTTTTTAATATATTTTAACATCCTTTATTTTACTCATTTTTTAAATCTAAAATTAACTTGATGTTTGATCAATCTTTTTACAGAAAATCAATTTATATTAAAATTAAATAATGAAAATTATTTTACCACATGTCACAATTAATCTTAATTCATATTTTAATAAGTATTTCCAAGTCCGTTAACACGATTGCGAAAATTCATGTTTAATATTTTCACTTCACCATTTCCATAATCTAGAGAAATTATCGAGCGTACAATCTCTTATACACGTTTAGAATCTTTAATCAACGGAATTATCTTATCCTTAATATCTTTTCATTATTAATGTATTAATTAATGGACTAGACAGGTGAAAAATTACGCGTACGGTTTACGAGGAACGTGTGATAAGCACATCGACCCGATTCTCACCGACGTGAGTACCGGACGACACCGTCTATTATGTCTCACGTTTTGTTTCGCTTATTTTCATCCGGTAGATCAAGGCAATTGGTACCGCGGGCATTGTACAGAAAATTATTGTAGTTCGCCCAAAGCGATCCTTACATTACACAAAATGTTCGTACAAGACTGATGTGAAACGATCTTAACATACCTCGGTTATCTTACGAAAAGCCATAATTGTGCAAAACAACAAGAAAACGCGCGGGACCTCGAGGCTCACTCATGTTCATATGGAAATCTAATTTTAATGATAACGAATCAAAAAAAGATTATCACACATTAATCTCGGTTTACTCATTCTAAATATTATTGTCATTGGATTTTTCTTAACAGGGACGATAACAGTATCATTTCGTAAATGCATCTGTTGAAGCAATGCTATTAATTTTAAATTCACAACAAAACTATCAATATTTAAAAACGCTTTTGCGTGGCAGAAATTATTCCTTTATGCCACCATGAAGTTGTAGAATGTTCGTAATTAACGTCCACATAAATAAGGTAATCAAGTAGTCCGCGTTCCACTTTAAGTTCCACTTTTCAATCGTAAAAAAAAAAACATATCCACCTTAGAACACAGTTATCGGGTGGAGTAGCCTCGGGAGTTTGTTAGCATCAGCGCGTATATAGTCGATAGTTCATACTACAGTCTTTAAGAAGATACGATAACGATTCAATCTTACCTGGATTGCTGTCGGCGTTAGAGCTGAATAGGACGCAAAGGCCCGTCTCGTAGTTGACCGCCTGGCAGGAGTCGTTTGCCTGACAGGTCTCGAGGCAGTCGGTGAGCATCAACGTGCCTGGTATGGACTCGAGCATGTTCGTAGGCGCGGTGTACACGTAGCCAGTTACGAGCTCGAAGCCAACCATCTCAGGATCGCACTCATCCGAACCCGCGGATGGTCCAGTGTAATCCGGACCGGAGAGACCGGACGGTACGGACGCGGACGATGGCGACAGATCGGTCGCGTGCGTCGATTCCGCGGCAATCGCCTGGCCGTACCTCGAGATGGTTTGCAACAGCAACAGTAACGTGACGAGATATCGACGATACGGTCTCGTCATTGTCGTATCTCGATTAAATGCTCAGAATACAGTAACGTTGTGGTCGCGTGTAATCTGCAACAGAAAAAAAGAATGGGAGTTTAATATAACATTTTTGATTGTGTCTGAAAAGTGTAAGTTTTTTTAGATAAACATCTTTCATTGATTTCTACGCTATCGAGCAAGAAAAATTATTCTCTATTCTAGATAGCATGATATTGAGACAATTTGAAAGAAAATTATTAGTCATTGAGGAAATAGAAATGGGAAAATTTATTTTCTACAGAAAATTGTTATCTTCATTTTTAATTTCAGAAATGCAAACAGAAATCCGATAAGTCTGTACACTTTCTTACTTTTCCGGAATAATGCTACGAAATATGAAATGTCGTGCAACTTTCATCGTGAAAATTTCTTTTAATATTTATCTTCTTCATTATGGAAATTATTATGAAAATTTTAGAAGAAAGGTTGAAAATGGAAGAAAAATTAATTTATGAATATGATGAAGGTTACTTGAGAGTCTCGTGGAATCTTATATTAATGACAATAGTAACGATACTACTTTTCAGAGTTGAGTGTAAAATAAAAAGATCGCGTAGAATTAAACGTCTTAAATGTTTTCTTGAACCGTTTTTCTTCATTATGAGACGACTATTTTCTCTGCTGCTTAAGCGAATGCTTCACCATTCTGACGAGCTGAATAAAGGGGAATTAACGGAAGCAGGGATTAACGGGATGGAATGTATCGCCGTTGGTCAAGTGTCGCGCTGTTCTTATAAGCGAACGGGAACAGGAATAGTAAATTGGAAAATAAGATTTGCCTACATATTAATAATGCAAGATGAAGTAAGAATATTGTAACGACGCTAATTTTGCGAATGGTCAGCAATGCTTTGAAACGATTCGGTTAATATGGTATTAAAATAGGCTATGATAACTAATAGTAGTTTTAAAGGAACAAGATTCTTATATTAAAAAATTTTATATGTGTAAAAAAGTTAATGTAGTATCTCAATAATTTTACAAATTTAATCGTAATACACATTAACGTCAATTTATAAATTAAAGACGCACACATGAACCACAATTACTGAATTTAAAATGCTTTCAAGTTATAAAACAAACATACAATTTATAATTTAATATTTATAACGCGGGATCTGCATTTATCAACATATAGCACTATTATGACAGATTGTATATGTATAACGCTTGGGCGACAGGAATAAATTGAAATAACAATTAGAATATTAAAAACGCGTAACAGAGCAATAAAAATTGAGAATCGTTCATATTTCCGTTACACCGTTGCATACATTGCGCAATAAATAACAAACAGCGCGGCGTGCATATGCGGGAATTTAAATCGCCGGATACTTTTGTGGACCACTATGACCCCATGGAATCGCGATCCAATGGCAATCCGGACAAACTCTGACAGTTTCGTTCCGCCGAAAATAACGACAAAATATACCGCCGTTCGAAATGTGCGGCTTGCGCGTTCCTACGCATACTGCACATCGAAAACACACCGATGCACTATTGGTGTACCTTCGGTACACAGACGAATTTCAGGAAACGTACCTGGTCGAACGGTCGAGAGAACAGCAGCAGCAGCAGCGGTAGCCGATGCTATCAACGTCGAATTTTGTGGGACGCGAATTGCTCGCGATTTGCCACTGGCACAATATTGCACGTTGCAATTCGGCGGCGCTTTATCCCGCACTCTTACGCCGCGCGAAGGCGAATTCCACGGGCACCTTTCTCACGGGATCATCGGTAAGCGCGCGAGCTCTCTCGAGAAAGGCCGTTAACGCACAATGTTGAAACAGTACACACAAACGTGGGTCAAGCCTATATACGGTCCGTGAAAAAGGGTGAGACACAGGGAAAAATCCAAAGAGAAATCCAAAGGGGAAAAGAAACTCGATTACTTTTGTTTGTCGCGCATGGCGTAAACCACACCACGAAATCACAGACGTAGCACGCTGATTTGCAATACGAGAGCCTAGCCTCGCGACTGCCGCGGCCACTCAGAGGATATAACTATATCGGCCGACTGGCTCTTAGGTACTGTGTACACCTGGCAGTGTGGCTCTTCCACGAGCGACCGAAGACGTCTGCCGGAGGGGACCGAGACCGCTGCCGTCTAAGGAGGACAGAACGGTACGCACAATTCGATCGCCGGTACAACACCATTGAAAACATCACCGGTCTCCTACCTCTTTCTCTTTCTTTTGATCGGCTACTTCGCGTCTCCCCGCCTAAATTCTCCGCGCGCTTCTACCTTTCCGTTTTCTGTTCTTTTTTTCTTTACATTTCCAAGACGGGATCGGTAAAGTCACGCCACTTTAGCCGAAAATAGCCAGCTCGCGGTTGTCAATGTGGATTTAGCGGATCCTGAACCCACTTGTCGCCCACCTATACTTTAATATCTTCCGCGAGCGCGCGTTCAATAGGGTTTATTTTCGCACGATGACACATTATGTTCTTATTGGATTAAGCCAAAGCTGGGTGAGCCGTAATACTTTACGTGTTAAGTTATACGCTGACAAGGATTTACTAGCTCCTTGACTAGTCCTCTTATCCTCTTTTAGAATATCAGCTTCCGTTGTCACTTATTCGAAAGGTTCTCTTTTTTTTATACATCGACAAACAAGACACCATGAGAGAAGGAATCTGACAGCTAAGCATGTTGTCGCTTATTATTTTTTTTTAACTATGATAAAGATTCTGTAGAACGCGGAAGATAAGTACGATATTCCCAGTACTGCTTCGAATTCTCTCCCAGCTCTTTCGCAAGCAACATAACGGATCGATCGCCTCGAGGGATCGCTGCCGAATCGGCCGCAAAGTTAATTCATTTCGCAATTGCTTCCGCCGTCAGTGGCGTGAGAGCGGTATCATTTTGCAGCCTCGTGAGCGTGTGATGTCGACCGATTCGGACAATCGCGGATGCATCCGGCCGCAAAATCACCGTTGCACGTGTGCGCGCAAAGGCACCGCGCGTGCACCGATGTAAGAACATATGACATTGGATGGTTATGTTTAATTGGTGAGAGTATGAATGTGAGTAGCACGTATCGTGCAATGGATACGTGAGCGAGCGAGAGCATTTCACGCCGGCACGCGTGGTGAACCACCGACTGGCGAAGGTAATTCTCTCGGTGCGAGGAACTAGACGGAGTAAACGGACGCGGAGCACTCTCTGTCATTACTCGGTACTTGTTGCGGTCATAGAAGACTCGTGGAATAAGCTGATGATGCGTGTCTTGTAAATAGTAATTATGTCGCGAGAGAAGAAAGAGAGAGAGAGAGAGAGAGAGAGAGAGAGAGAGAGAGAGAGAGAGAGAGAGAAAGAGAGAGCGGACGCGGAGTTGCACTATGCCGTGCTGCATAAACAGGACGAATGAACGGGGCGTAGAAACGGGAGTGATGGAGAGCGAGGGAAAAGAAGGGGCTTCAAAGAGAGCAAAATTGAATGTTCACGTGTGAACAACGCGACCCGGCCGGGCATCGGTGTCTCCGTGGAAATACTCGGGCGAACGATCTGCACTCAGAAAGCTTCTAGCGCGAGATGTACGAGGAAAAAGGTGGAAAGAAGGAGTGAAAGAAAGAAGAGGACGACAGAGAGGAAGAGGGAAAGAACGGTCGAGAGAGGGGCACCGCTCGGTACCAGGTGCCTGTACCATCGCGTCACCATGGCGGAATAACGGTTTCTGGATGTCCCATCGGGTTCAATCGCAAACGGCTATCTTGCGCTGCGGAATTTTGCAGAGAAACGACCGCTTCGCTGTCGTCGCGACCATCGATTTACAGCTACTATCCGTTTGCCCTTGAGCATCAATCGACTCAACGATACCGGCCCCTCTCGTTCTGTCCTGCATAATTCGGCGTCTGGTCCACGTCCTTTTGATAAAGAGGACAACGGGATAATCTTACATCGCCGACTGTCCCATTTTGCAAATGGCAATTTGAAATTCTATACTCGAGAGATTATAAGCCGTCAGATAGTGTGTGACCGAACGAGATTCTGATTTCCCGTAGAATCTAAGGAAATGATAGATCATCGGCGCTGTCGAATAGTCGAACTCATCGTAAAACCTTTCGTACCGGACACACCTGCAACCTCATATAAATAGTCTGGATATTATTAACGTGCGTGTTAAGTTATTACTAATAAAGATACCGTAGCATTGGCGGCGGTGTGCGCAAGGAGAGCGATCACACGGCGCGATAAGATAATTACTACAGCAATCGGTGGCAATAACATCAAAGCCGTGCGGTTATTGCACACTGGTAATGCCAATGTCAGGTATATGCGTGTATATGTATAGTGTTACATTAACTTGTATCAACCATCCGGATGAACCGAAGCGATTCTTATGAAAATTGAACGGATAACCAGTACCTATACCTATCGAGTACGTTGCGCCTGGCGTTGCTGAAACGTCGATCGATTACTTCGCCCCTTGCGATCGATCGTTTTGTTTTCTCTCATCTATCTGCCGGACGGCGTCGTGAGAACTTAGTCGATCGGTCAATTAGAATATGCTTTCCCGACTGGCTGCCAAATGTGCTACGAGGTTACGACGTGGTGACTCACGACCGTGAGTGACTCGCGTAACATTAACGGACACGCGACTTATCACATAACGGCGTAAGGCCGTTCTCGATACCCATTCTCGGTCAAGCGGATTCGCAAAGTTATGCAGAAGGTTACAGGAGTGCGGCTTTCGTGAACATGCGCCACGTCGTCGTTGTGGATACATTCGATCGCGTATGTACGAGCCCCTTAGATTTATGGATGGTACCCGCATCGTTAAGAAAGTCGCTGAGTGATTTAATTCGTACCACTTTATCGCATGAGGTTCTCTTCTCTCGAGTGTTAAATTTCTAATGTTGGTGTCTCACGATTAGAGAAACGCCAACTTCTTTTTTATATGAAATAACATTCCATTAAAACGCCCTGAAATTTCCATACCACTTGTCTCCCGAGTCGTCTCCCCGATTTCGTTTCTGTGTACCCAGCACTTCGGTTAGATTAAATTACTGGAATGCGTTCCGTAAATGCTCGCCTATCGTTCGATAACATCTCACCGATCGATATGCTCTCGCACAGCGGCTCAATTCACGCCTCCCACGGAATATACGGAATGGCGGTGTCGATTAACGATTCTGCTCGAAAATTCACTCAGCAATCTCTGAATCTCGTTTCCAACGCTCGCAGAGTCGCGGCGCATACCAGACGAATGGATAACGTCTCTCTTCGCCGATCGTCCCAAGAGGAGAGAGGATCGTTACATAATTATTCGATGCTCGACGTCGAGACATGTGCGGGCTCTCCGTGCACCAACGACGTCGCTTTAAAAGCGATACGGCAAGCCTTTAGGCAGGCTGGTTGGCATTGTATCACCGGTTTGTAACCGGCCTCGGATGATCGTCGATCGCAACGGCAGCGCTGTGAGTCCCGCGGAATCGAGCCGGGGAAGCCTCCGTTAATGGTACGTTCCGTGCGGGTTCGACGCGCTATGCGTCGACCAGGAAAATGCGAGGAGTCGGATAACCAGGAAACTGGTTTATGCGTGGCTGCGCTCTGTGCAGCTCGCTCTAAGTGGATACCCACTACCATCCATAACATCGCGCGCGCACACCAACAAATACTGTCGGCGAAAGAGAGATAGAGGAGTACGAGTAGAATGGAACGAAGCTGGATGGAGAATTAGATAGAACACGAGAAAGCGGACGAACAGAGGGAGCGAGGAGAGGAGAACGGAGCTGAACGGTGAAACGGGTGAGAGAGCTGCCACGGCGTGCTGCTCGCGTAGCTACAAGCACGAATGCTCGGAAGGCAGTGGAAAGATGAAACGAGAGAAAAGCAAATCGCGAGAAAGACCCCATGGCTATGGAACTTCGCGGACGAACGACTTAAGGACGACACGTCTCTATCTCCCACTCTCTCTTTCTCTCTTTTCTCCCATGGCTATCTCCCCGTTTATCTCCGTACGTCTCCGGTCCTAGAATGGCCGTCGTGGCCGTTGATGAATCCGTCGACGAAGTAAGGTCAGAGACTGGGCGATTTCGGAGAATCGGGGGTGAGAGTCCTACACCGTGGTAACGCGAGGTAATTAAACTTTGGTCGCATTATGCGAATATTCTCGCTCTATTCCGTACCTTAACTCGCTCTCGCTCGAATGTGCGAGGGTTTAAGCGAAGTGTCGCCGAGAGATTGATGATGGCCCAACGTGGCACCTTCTCCATTCTCCTTCCCTCGTCTTTCTTCCTCTCCCTCTTCGCTCCCCGATTCACCTCTAGTCGCCTCTAGGCCTCTATCGTCGTGCGCATGGTTTCCACGACGTGCCGTGCCTTTTCTGGTTCTGTTCTCTCTTGGTGGCTCTTATCGCAACGGCACAGGGAAGGTGGCGTGTTGCGACTCGTGCGTTCAATCGCGATAAAAGATCTTGTCACGAGGCTGGGAGCGGCATTACGATCCGCGAGCTCGAGTCTATATCGCGCTCGTTCGTTGCGTGAAGCAGTTTATTTGCATAGAGAGGCTAACGCGCCGGGGGTGGTAGCTCTTCATACCTTTCTTATTTTTCCTTATTTTTCTCTTTCTCCTATTCCTATTTCTCTCTTTTTTCTCTTGGGGGATGTGGGTTGGTTGGCTGGCTCGGTAACATCAGTTTCAATCCAGTATTTGCGTATCTATCCTTTGGGCGCAAGCGTATACGAGAGGCCTCTTCACGCTACACGCAGTATATGTACATTTGTGTAGCGCGTATTTCTTTCATGAGTAGTTCCCACGTTATCGAATTCTTCATTCAAATGACGGGCTTATCCGTTACAGAAGCTGAGTTTGAGAGAAGTGAACGCGCATCGCGGAAATAGTATCATTGAATTTTTTTGATTTTTATGAGTTTGTCGAATCCCGTGAGTGACGCTGAGAATAAAATCGATCTGATATACGTACACTCGTCTCTAGTACAAACATTCGAACAAACATGAATAAAACGGAAATGCGTCGAAGCGTTCGCGGACTTGAAGAGAACCCCAGTATCTTTTGCCGCTATTAAATAGTATGTACGTCTTGTGAAACGGGGAGTGGAAATATGCCGCCGCTAGACAGACCGCGCTCGCGCAAGGTCGTGGGACACCTGCGAGCTTACCGGTGAATCGGCGGTTACGCACGCATAATAGAACTACCGCTCTCTGATTGTCATTACCGTTGCTTTCCGCGCTCATCACCTTCGCAGTTGTATATACACGCGGTTGCGCAAGTTTACTGCACCCGGCGGTTTGCGGCGGTGAGGAAAACGTTGATTGAAGATAAATCGCCGAGAAATGTAGTTTGACGCGATCCCCCGTACGATCCGCTGCCTTCAATTTTAGTCGACGTGACATAACATAATATTTCTTACGTGCCTGGCTTACGTATCAAAACGGTTGTTGTGTTCCATCGCAGTCGCGTTATTCACTGTCGCAATGAAAAGCTAATTAACGATGTTTGTGGATGGAACGGATTCGTATCGCTACTAGAAACAGGGGAAGAGGCGGGACCACCGGTAGTAATTAACTCACCCGATGTTACGATCGATAGCCACGACGAAAGCTGTTAGATTGTCGGGCGTAAATCTTAACGACGACGACCGCAACGACAACTACTTTCTCAATCGTGCAGAACATAAGTTCAGAACTACGCTCGATTTACCAAACCGTTCGTTCATTCCGTCCGTACCTTAGTTAAGCGGTGGTTGACTGACTCTTCTAAAGGAATCGATTCCTTAACGCCTATGACGCTTCGAGACTCTCATCAAGGACCTCTTTTGAAAGCTTTTCTACGACTCGTGCCCTCAGGATAAGCGGTAACGGTTGCAGTGGCAAGGAAACGCTGTCTTTCTCATGATCGTTATCGGTGAATGCTGCGTAACGTTTAAAGAAGGCAAGGTTTATCGGAAATCACTGTCGACACTTCGCCGATAATTAACGTTTTACCAGCGCGCTACCTAGTTTCAAACTCTCGTAGTCGGAAACCGTATTGCAGTTCCGTATTCGAAAGATTAAACGGATTACTGTACCGATCATTATGTATCCAAGTAGCGATGTGAAATATCAATTTGATGATGCAATGTGTGCGTCGTTATCGAACTTTATATTTATCACTCATGAAATAATTCACACTCAGAGCAACACGTTAATCCGACGATTTTAAAAATTGACGTAATTGTGATATTAATATATTAAATATTTTATTACCCATTTTAGTAGCTGACCAAGATTAATTATCTTTTTTATAAATTAATAATTAGCGATTATCTTTCTTAAATAGTTATTTTAAATAAAAACTAACTAATTAACTATTAAACATTGTTTCACATATATACTCTCAGAATATGTAATACTTTGCTGCTTACAGAAATTACATTGAATAGAACAATCATTTGTGTATTGAATAGCCATATAGCTATTGGACATGTAATTTATTACAGCCCTGTATAATGCATTAATCAACATGTTCAATCTGTTTGTGTAATATATGCTATATGAAGCAAGGTATATCCTGCCTCTCAAATTTGTTAACAATGATTTAACAACACATCAATATCTACATAATATCTACGATACTAATGTTTGTTACAGGTTAGATTAGGTAATATATGATTTGACGAGATAATATTTAGTAGTTTCTCAAAATTTATAATTTATTTCTTTTACAATTGTAGAAATGGTATTTACTTTAATATTAACATGACATAGCATTTGTATATTTTATCCACAGAAATCTATTTAAATTCTATGAAATACAATTATGAGAAGAAATATCACACTAGGAAGAATTATTAAATTAGTTATTTATAATTTTCCCTTTTTTTCTTGTATTTTGTCTTATATCATTTCTTTTTCGGTTGTATTGACAATTTTCTTTCGACAAATACAAATGAAATTTTTCTCTCCAGTAACGCGGTACGTACTCTTCTGCCAAACAAGCTTGCCGAGTCCCGCACCCTGTTCTCGTCGACGCGTTGCGAGGAAGCAAATCGTCGAGAGCACACTTTCGCGATTTAAGCAGCTCCATAAAATTTCGCGTTTACCAGATGCTCGAACAACGTCACGCGGAAATAAAATTGACACTATTATTTGTTTGCGCGTCAAAATTGTGTATGCAAATTTTCTTTACTTCGTGGAGGCTTTTACAAGTTTAACTCAGTTTAGATACGTTAGGTGAGAAAATCAGATCTATCTTTTAGTATTTTTCTTACTAGTTTTCAACATAAAATTATTATTTGCAACTTTACTACATGATTCGTTTACTCATTTGTGTCTTATTTAAAATATCATGTCGTTAATCTAGTTTAATTATAGGTAATGTTTTATTTATATGTATATATATATATAATATATAATATAATGATAGGTAATAGAATTATGATATAGTTTAATTATATGTAACTACAGTTTAATTAGATATCCAAGAATAAAAAAATATATTGATTTTCTCTCTTAACAGGAAATTCTGCGGTAAACGTTTCCACTATATTATATTAAGTTGTCAAAATATGTAATGTAATGTTCAATATTTAAATCACGAATAAATACCGTTAAAATATGTCTTTATATCTCGTAATACGAGTCAACAGCATGTAAAATACTGTACAGTCGCATAACATACTGCTACTTTAAGCATTTTAATAATAATTCCTACGTTTAGTTTTACTAATCGACCGCACGTCAAGCGCAACTGGTTATATACTGCGTAACGTCTGAATTCATACACACTCCCACATCCGGATAGCTTTGAGGCAATCGCATATCAAACTGCATCCTGATTATCCGTTCTAAAGTAAGCTAATATTTACCACTTAAACGCACGCAGATTATTAACGCCGTCATAAAACGTTTCACCGTTACCTCACACTTCTACGAACGTTACCCATTTACCCTTCGAGGCAAGGTCGTTGGACCCGCAGAAATAATCCATCGCGAAATCGTATTTCTGTAAACGTGTTACGACTCTCGCGGGTGGCAGTGCAGCGTGCAAGAGCCTTCACTTTCCCCCTCCTCCTCCTCCTCCTCCTTCATCATCGTTCATAATAATAAATTATTTTCCCATATGCGTGCGTCGGTAACGTACGTCGGACTACGCGGTAGCTAGCGGCCACTGTCCGCAATGATTTATAACAATTCCAGCTACGGGTCTCATTCAGCGCCGCTGCCTTTCTTCCGTCTTGGTCAAGGTGATCCTCGAGAGTTATCCACCTCGCACCGCTACTTCCACCACACGGCCGATTGCCATGATATTATACGGTATTACTTTCATCCCTCTCCTCGTTTTCCACGGTGCCCAAGAGTTGATACGCTGATGCTTCTACTTTAATGAAATCCTTGAACTTCCCGACGACCATTTCTCACTCTCGTATCAACGGCTAAATTCCCTTCTTCTCCGATAAGCGTAACATCAAGACGTAGTGCGCGACAGCTTGCTCTTCTTATCAATAATGGTAATTGTGTCTCCCGTGAGAAATCCATGTCGCTCCCTCTCGAGTACGATTTGCAATATCTAAATGCTGGAGTTTTGTGATAATGAGACTTATTTTTATTACGTCTATTAAATGATAAGGAATACTTTACGATTGTGATCCAGAGGCGTACTTGAAATAAAGTCAATAATATCTGCTGGATACTCATGATGACATTACGAAATTCGATTGGTGTATCTTGAGTACGCTTTTATCGTCTTGATGTCAGGGGTGCGCATACGTAATCCGTTATCGTAATCGACGCTTTATGAACGATAGTGAAAGAGTTAAGCTCGCCATAGCGTGTCGATGTGCGTTCTCGTAGATAACCGGTAAAATGGTTATCAATGTGTCCGCGGTAGATTTATCTCACTCATTGACCTTCCCTTTTTCTTCCCGTTTACTATCGAGAAATA
>NW_011627486.1:175608-220133 GCF_000204515.1 Acromyrmex echinatior | reverse complement strand
CGATTCTCCCTGCTTTTCCCTGCTTTTTCCCCGCTCTCGTTCTTTTGGTCTCAAGCCGACATTCCTTGCTCGTTGAAACGAAATTAAAGCCGGCGGAAAGAGCGACCGTGAGAGTATGTCACGAGGATCAGAGACAAGTGCATACACGCCTTGCATGCTACAACAGCCTTGTTTTCAGACACGAAATTACGAAACGCGACACAACTCTCCCCGCTGTGAACGTTCGAAGCAACTTTTAATTGTATCTATTGAGAAGCGCTGCAACTAGAGGACCGAACACGTACCGAACGTTGAATCGTGCGTTCCATGACGTTTTAGTAGCCATCACTTTATCGCGGATAAAAGTTTCGCAGGGATACGTCCGTATTACGTGGCCACGAGTGATGGAATGGCGAATCGAGATTTCATTACTTCGTGTAATTATCTCACTCTGACCGAGAAATTATTCGACATATTTTGCGTGATGTAATAGATATGCTGGTAATTAAATACTGAGTATCATTTTTCAATCACTCTCATAAAATGAGAGTAATGTCATTTTCAGTTTATGGAGCACATTTCGCCATGTAATACCGCAATTTCGGGGAACATTAAATTAACAACGGATCAATTAAATTACATTAATAAATGGATACTTATATGTTACGAATTCTGATTTTGATTATGGAGATTGTGTTTGTGTATGAAACGTAATATGTAATATATTTTATTTTTTTCATAATTACATATACAGACAGTTCCATTACGATTATATCAAAAGTAAAACTGTGATGAAAATTACTTCGACTATTTTGTCTTTCTATTACTAAATAGAAAAGAAATTATTCGTTGATTTCATTCGGATAAAAAACATTGCGGGCGATTTTATCGTAACTGTTGAAATATTGAAATGACAGCTTCTCGATTTCCGTTTGAACCGTTCACATGCACACACTCATGCTTTTTGCGCATTGTCTGCATATTTCAAATACCCAGTATTGATTTTGAATTCTTTTCGTTCTGCATGATAACTGTAAAAATCCAATATTCATAATGTAACACAAGTAACATTTGATCTTTACTCGCGTATTGGATTTATCGAATGGATGTCACGACGGCGAAAATTACTGTATCAACGAAAAGTTGCAGAATTTCAGGGGTGCGATAAACTGCAAGAAACGTCGTTCCCTCGTGCCCACAATGTCGCATCGTTGTGGCGTGAATACAAATCGAGGTTTTTTTCATGGATACCCGGTGATGTTCGCGTGATGGTAGGTCAACTCCTCCCCTCCTTCCCTTCCCTGATCGTGAACGAAACGCGCCACGAAGTCGTCCATTTTTCCGGCGGGTTAAATTTCTACGACTCGACGGCACGACGTTGACGGATGCACCGGCCGAAGAAATCGTGCTTCGCGACGCGCCCGGACGTGCTCGCGCTATCGTTTGCATGAAAAATCGGCGTGATATACCCTAAATCCCGCCGTGATCAGCTCTCGTTCCGTTAGACCGTGACCCGTCCGAGACCTTTGAATGGCAGAATAGTTCGTTCAAATTATTCCATAAAATACTGTAATCTATAAAATAGATCCTATTTTTTTAACTGTTAAACTTTATAAAATATGTATTTAATCTATATTCTCGTCATAGTATTTAATTACATTAATTACTCTGGAAATTTATTACTTTGGAAATGAATAAATTGCAACTTGTAAATTGTTACTATCACATATATTAGAAGTGGGAATTTGATTACAAATCTAAAAAAACTCATATCGATTAAATGTTTAATCTGATATTAAATTGTGCAATTTATGTGTTGCAACAAGACATTCGAGGATCACAACTTAAACTTATATCAGCTCGTTTACATACAGATATAATTCATTGTTATATGTGAAGTCAGCAAAGTGTGCTATCTGAAGTCATAACGCCGGAATAATTTACACCGCGATAAAACGCGCGTAATCTATTTGATTGCCGTAAACGTTCTTATTGCATCAATGATTGTGTCCATGTAGATAACATCGTTACTAACCCACAACCGCGTCACATAGAAACGGGTTATGACCAGGTGGATTCACAAAAGAAGGAGCACAGAGCGCGAAGAACGATTGAAGCCTCGCAGAATGAGATTGCGAAACAAAACGATCGTGCTACATTGCTAAACTTTTCGTTTAGCGCATTCATAGAACTATGCGATACGATAAAGATTATTATTATAAAGATTACAATAAAACGAGAATGCGATCGGCGATCATTAATGTCGCACCGCCAACGTTGAAAAAAAAATAAGTAGTAGCGGTGCTATCAACCGGTTTTTCCCAGAGCCCAGAGCAACCGCGAACCGGTACTCCACGTATACGTAGATTGCCGAGCTGAAAGACCGGTTGATATTCCCGATTGTGTGTCCAAAGGCGCGATATTAGTTCAATGAGAAAAAAGACGATATTACACTAGTGCATTTAGATGCACGTACATGTTGTATACGCAGATGCAATATGCTAATGTTTATACAGATATTCAGTTACATTTTTTAATACTTTTTTCTCGTCTTGATTTCAGCTAGTTCTTGATTTTATTTTAACAGAATTCTAATGAAGACTTAGTTATCATAATATTAAAAGCTATTTAATGTTGAAGATTAGAAAACTGTATGAAGAGTAGCGTGTAATTAAATTTTTCTAAGGTAAATCTTGTTTCCGAGCCGGTTTGTAAGAAAGGGAGCGAAGATAGTTTGTCTGGAAAGTCTTTTGTATTACTTTTGTTAGACGCGGAGCCTCTTGCAAAACAGCTTTTGAAAACAAAATCCGATTTACATAAATAAGAATGCCCCGAACTAAGAAGCTTAATTAAGACTTTGGAAATTCGTAATTTTCGCAGTTAGTGGAACCTTTGCTTATAAAACCAGTCTTAGTCATGGCACTGTGTGCATTATTTCGTGATGTTACTTCCGTGATCTTAGCTGAACTCGCGAACGTCGATTGCAATCGAGGCGTTATGAATAGGTCGCTCTCTCGATATTTCTCACCGGCACAACCCGACTCTTTGTCGCCGATCGGTAGATCCGAAACACGGATTACGTTTGTGCCTATGGCTGGCACCAGCAACGGGGACTGTAAACTCGCGCAAGAGATCGTGTTCGGTCGTACACATAACACGTATCCGAATGCATCTACGTGTACAATACAGTCCCGTAGAGAATTCTTTTTTTTTTTTCGCGCTCTGTTCGTTCACGCGATTCCGTGCGTGTACAGTACACGTGCTCCGGTCGGCTTCCGATCGCGATTGCCACACAGTGTTCGAGGAAAACTTATAACATTGTTGCGTGCAAAAGCAGTCAACAGAGATATTAACACTAGTACAGGAATTATACTCAATTTAGATTTCTAATCTTCCCATTTTAAACGAATATATTCTCTAAAATCTTTAGATTAGAATCTAACTCTAAAGAGTGAAAGAGGAATCTCATTCTTGAAAATTAACAATTAAGTCTCACTCTTTATCAATTATACTGGCTCAATTGTCACTCTTTGTCACTCTTTCGAATTAGATTCTTCTCTAAAGATTTTAGAGAGTAGAATTTCGAGAAGGAGACAAAGAAATATTTGTATAATATAATGATAAAAAAAACCAATTGCTTCTTACGATTCACGCTATGAATATCGATTAATTAATAACCGGACGGTGAGACATTTCTAGAAGTTGTTCCCATATACTTATGCAAATATATTATTAGTTACTGAAAGAGAAACACGGTGTTATCGCGCCGAGTTAATATTATAAGAATGTACTTAATATTTATTGTTGCATGCGTGCAAGTTATCGTCATAACGCATTTTAGCGCACAGTAACGCGTGATGAACGCGTGCTAATGGACAGGACGGTCGCGATAACGACGTATATTAATGAATCACTACTCGCTCGCCATATCGCAAGGGATATTCTAAAAGAATTTTATAGGCATATCTAATTGTACGTGCATGTTGTTACCATCTGAACACTCCGAGGCTCGCAAGAGCGTCCACATTTAAATTTATAGATGCAGTTACATATACATAATGTTGGCACTGCCACGCGAGGCTTATAGGGTACTAACTGAAATATGCTCTTTCTGGCGCCCCATGAAATCATAAGTGAGATTAAAACCACTATCAAACGTTCGCCTTAATTTACATTCGCCTAATGCGCTAACTCGAAGATTATGATTACAGGATAAGCGAGTTTTAAGTGTTGTAAATGCGCATTTGCGCTTCACGAAGCGTCATTTCGATAGTGAGGAAAATTAATACTCATAACGCACTAATGACAATGAAATTTCTGTTAATGCAATAGCTCATGTATAATATACACAAACGATATCTCTCTAATGAACGCCTGCTATTGTGACAATCGCGTACAGTAGATTAGAATAATTGAGGGCTTCAATCGATTTGCTGTTATAATATTGATGAGTTTAAACGTAGGGAATGATAAATAGAAGCGTAATCGTGCACGTAAGTCTTAAATTATCTTAATTTACGCGTTACGCCGTAGTTGGAGCACCGGTGCTTTATTATAAATGTTACGTACAGGCCGAAGGGACATCCGCTATCGTCGCGCCGGTTTAATCGACCAACTTTTCTGCCGTTTACGGTTATATGGCTGCTTCTGACGCGGGCGAGGAAGCAGCTTGGACGAAAATTAATGGATCGAGTGTACACGCGCATACAGATACGTACTTATGCATTGTTGCACGTAACCATTCGTGAATTCACATAAATTGCGTCGCGCGTTTCCACATAACCGCGGAGAATCCATACGAAACGGTGGCGTGGGCTGCAGGTTATCGTTTTGCGTATCCCGTTACACGAGGAAGCAAAGTTTTGCAGCCGAAAACTGCGGGACTCATTCGTTATAAATTTTTGCCGATTATTATTATTTTTTTTTTCTCGAAATGTGCCACGGATATACAAATATGACAACACGCGGAGTGCAATATACGAGGAATGAAACTTGCGACAAAGATAAACTTTGGTGTCTACAATTTGTTTTCGATGTAACTGGCTGATTACGAATGTTTTATGCAAAAAGACGTACTATTGTATCTTTGTGATTTTAATAAGATTGTAACAAGTCTTGGAAAGATACAGCTTGAAGAAGAGAAAAATAAGGAAAATCATTGTTCGAAATACTCGACTGTCGCTCAACACAACTTTTCTTGCTTCATTTTTTATGTTAGGCATCGTATCTCTATAAAAAGATATGTTGTATCTGCCCTATTATATTATATTATGATATTTATGGGCAAGAGGGTTAGTTTTGCTCGTTTGCTTCAAGTCAATTCAGTTATGTCTCGTTTCTTACATGATATTCAATCCCCCAGTATCATTCGTTACCTTCACAATAAAACATTATACGCATCCACCTTTGTTCGCATGGAAGAATCATGAAATTACCTCTATCTCTAATAAATTGTAACTTAAAGTGGCTCACCGACGCCAGTCGCGTCGTAAAAGCGCAAAATGACACTCGTAACTTGTAAGTATAGGTATATTATTCCCTCACATCAAAAATAACAAAGATAACACATCAAAATTAAAAAGAAATGATTTTCGAGTATCATGAACATAAATTTATCATTAATATTATCATGAGTCAGTTAAGTAAATATTATTTTATCAATCATAAAAGGCGAATTAACTTAAAAAAATTATTAAAAAAAAATTTTCAAACTCAAAAAGAGCAGTTAAAAAAAAATTGTCAAAACGATACATCTCAAAAAGTTATGAAAAAACAATGGCATTTGATCATGCTAAGAATTTAATGTTTTTTGTCGATATTATTAGATTTATCAATAATTTTCTGTCAAGTTGAATACTAGTTTTTCATGTTTTTTAGGAAACTTAATTTTTTAGTTGCCGCTTCTGAAGTATAAAAGCAATATATTGAAAGTATCGTTGATAGTATTATCGATTAGTATTATCTTATAAAAGAAACGAAATCATAATTGATAGATATTCCGCGTTTTATTGCATGCGAATTTAAGTATAATTAAATTCCGACAGATGAAGGGAATTACATCTTCAACAATTCTCCTTTGAAAAAAAATGTCTCTCTAGTCGCTCAAATCATCTACAACGTGCATACAGTATACGTTTGAAGGAGCTCCGCATAGTTGTGTTGGAATACGAAAATTGTCTTGCGCGGAATGAGAGAAAAATATTTAATTTGCCTTGTCTACAAGGGCCGCCGGCGAACTCAACAGGATCTCGCGATGGCAAAACAACATCGTTGCTTAGTGCTTGGCTTATTTATTCTACTTTACCATTCAAATTTGTAATTTTGCATTTAAAAATATCTTTCTATTTTCTTGAAGTAAGTATTACGTAAGAAAAATCGATTTTAAGATGTTTTCCTTTCCCTTTAACGAATTATTTAAAATCGACTATTTTCGTTATTTTTTTAGCTTTGAAATTTATTTTATCCTCCCTTTGATAGTTAATAATTTTATCATGATATATATGGTTTGATTTGCAATAAAAAAATGTTTTTTTTTCTTATTTCGTTCCTCTTCTATTATGAATGTAAGTTGTTTATTTCTGAATCGATAATATATTTGTGTCAAATTAGTATTATCATAAATATTAAATGAGTTATTTTATTAAGAGAATATACAATACTAAGGTAATGACTCTGTTTATAAAATCTGTATTTAAAATGAGTTAATTACGATTATTAAAATTTAAAAAAAAAAAGATAAATTATAAATTACCTTATGATCGCAAATCATACTGTTTTATAAGTTTTCTTCGGTTCTCTTCTATAAAGAGATTATTTTCTCTATTTTATGTATAGGTATGCTACTGGATCAAATATAGATATGCTTCGTGCACGTCTACATTTCCCTAAACAGCGTAACCTTTCTCTATCATTCTCCGGAATGAGTACCGTTTCATATAGCTTCTAAGAAACGTAATATCCGGTTGTACATTGGCCTCGATTCCACTGACACCTTGAGAAACTTTTATCAGGAAAATAATATCGTTGGAACTTTGGTATGAAGTTGCGCCTGCGAGCTTTGCCGACGGAGAATCGTCCTAGGAAAAGTTCGTTTCTCTCGCGTCATTGCTGGGTAAAAGTTGCACCGTCCGCGTGGAAACACACGTCGAAACTCGCGAGTTCGGTAGATGTTGTTACCATGTGCAACTTCATGGATGGATACATCGTACATATCATACTCGTTCTCGTGATATCGACAAGAATTATCGCCGCGTCAGATTACGGAGACTCATTTTACTATCGCGCCGCTTCTATCGGTAAAACTTGTTTTTATCACGTAAAAATTTTTACGGACAGTAACGAGCGAGCTCACGAAGAATAATGGCCAGTAGACACTTTCGGTCGTGGTCACATGGTCGAGATATCGATCATCTCCCTAGACCACGAGTTCCCGCATACACACCGGGAGGACGGAAACCGCAACACAACTGTTCACTAATAGATCCGCAAGACAGAGAGAGAGAAAGGAACAGGAATAAACAAGGGATAGGGGAAGCGAGCGAACAAGCGGGCGAAAAGGTAACGATCAACAGAATGAGATAGATACGAGAGCCTTCGAGGCAAGAGGAAAGTTGTGAAAAATGGACGACACTGGACTTGACCCCTCTTATCCGCGCAAACAACTTCTACGTCGGTACCACATAATCTACTGTTGTGTCGTTGCACCCCAAGCTAACGTCAGCGTCTTTCCACTTTACCTATACAGGTGATACCGGAAGTGCCAATGAAGTTGAGCACGTGTACATGTACGTCTATGATGTGTGCGTGTCTATTCAAACGTCTAAGAGTGTGGGCGTATATTACATAGTCTTGGTCAAAGAAGGGCGAGTTAGAAGGAAGCGAAACCGCGATGGAAGTCAACGGAGCGAGTATGAAAGAGTGGACCAAGCATAAAAGACCGCAAGTACATGTCACGTGGTTGTTTGCACAACCCTCCTATTCGATAAACTCCTAGTCATGGTTGTCGCCGACGTTGTCACCGCGATTGCATGTTACACCACTGTTGGGTATTCTCTATATCTACCCTTCAGTATAGTTGGGTATTCTCTTCTGGGCACTACTCGACGCTATCTCGTTTGCCTTGCCCTCATCCTGCTACTTCTGTTCCTTGTGACTTCGTCTTCCAAGTAAAATGTACATAAGGTGTCTCTAACTAACTGCATTCACCTTCATTACACGCAGATTGTTTCTTATAAAGAGGCAATATAAAATCGACACACATACGTAAAATCTATTTTAAAAAACACTTTGATTTTGTTATATCAATATTAGGTGAAAATTAACCGAGAAATGTTTAACACAAATAAAATGCCAAAAAAACATATTAAATTTTAATAAATATTTATTTGAATAGTTTTAAGTAAATATTTATTAAATGTAAACAATATTTTTATTTGATTTGCAAAAACCATTAATTTTATTTAACTGTCATTTTTAAATATTATTTACTGTAAGTAAATGTTTACTTTTAGTACTGTTCAAAGAAATACGTATATTGATGTTAATGAGCATCTTTAAAACATTGTAAAAAGCTTACAAAAAATATTACCACGGGATTGGATTTTGTATCTCATACACACATTCCATGCGGGCGCTTTTATTATATTAATTACCTACTTCTAATTACGTGAAATGTTTATTCTGACATATCACGGGATGTGGATGATGAACTTTTCTCTAAATTACGAGCTTTCTACATACGTCTCATATTCATCAGTATCCTTCGTATCTTTTATTATAATAAAATTGGACAATACTCTATCACCGGTGGTGTTGAATTCGCAAGGAGAGGATCAACGGCGCGATTTCGCGCGACTGTAATACTTATGCGTTAACACAAAGCGCGGTTAGTCAGGGACACTCTGTATGTTCGGCAGGACGCACGTATGTACCGCGGGAAATGTGTGCGTTTACGTGGATGTGGCGAAGCGGTACACAGCTCTACACCACGTCTACACGGCTCGTTTACATGTGTTACCGTGGGGATTCTCTTCTGCTGGTTGCACAACAATGGACGATAGCTTCATCAGCGGCGCGCCGAGCGAGGGTGAGTCTACGAACGATGTCAGGGTGCTGTCGTAGCCGCCGACGAGCTGCTTTCAAACTAATCGAGCGTCGTCAAAAGGAGACGGCGCGTTATCTTTCGACGACGTCACGACAGAAGCTCGTCGCGCGCTGACGCGTTATATTCGACGTCGCTTTTCGGACGACGAAGCATTCATTGACTTCGCGTGCAAAGCATACAACTCATCGTTCCTTTCTTTTTCGCGCTCGCCGAAAGAACACGGTGGAAATGGAAAGGCTGGCCTGCTTAATAAGAGCGTGATACGCAGACGACGCGTATAACAGCGCGACCGAGTGCTCGGAGTGACCGGTCATGTTTCCCTATGTTGAAGTATCGTGTATACCAGATAAGCCTTTGTATATGAAAGAGTAGATAGAGTGTTCATTTTTGTTGCGTACACAAAAACGACGAAAAATCGTTTAACGTACGAGCGTGGAGGCTCTTACGCCGGCTCTCGACGAAGGAGATCGTTTGTGACGCTCTACGTTTTTGCGTCCAGCGATTGAGGCGAGAGTTTTCTGGGCAGATGGTTGCGCTCCGTTTTTGCATAGAGGAAAAATGTTTGGTGAAACTTCATTATCGTCGTAGAGATTACAACGCTTTTAGTCGGCGTGATGGTATTTGCCGTGGCTGTCCCGAAGCGTTAATCCGACAATGACCGCGTCTGATTACTCCGTGAGTTTTTTTTATATCACGCGCACATACGAAATGCCACCCTGGCGCAGTGATTTGTCATTCTCATTTTCGAATAATTTGCTTTGTCAGAAAGTAAAATTGTTAATCAAGAAGAAATGACCTGGTTGGTGTACCTTTCGCGCGTGAAAGTGAAGCGCCGCGTCGTCGCCTGCGTTTCTTCTTATTCAGCAAATCCACCAGGGTGTTAAACGATATACCGTAGAGTCTGTCAAAATGACACATTGCATTTACCTTTGCAAGTACGTGACCAATGACGCGTGACATAATCCAATCAATTGCTTATCCACATTCGTATATTTGCCGATGTATATTAATGCGTTAGTGTACTCCAGCGAGTTGTGATTCTCTCACAGGGATGATGGATAGCTATGAGCGAGGTTATACGATGATATGATCTTGATTAAGCGCTGATGTTTACAAGACAAACGTTAGAAAACACACCAGGTGTCTCACCTCAAGCATTACAGCTGCGTATCCTAAAATACAAAGTACAATACCGAGTATCTCCTATATCTTCTCTGTTGGACAGAATAAAATATATTCGGATTTTACGAGCTATTTAACTACTAGTAAAAATCATTCTAATGAATTTTATAATAGGGGAAGATATTTTTCGAATACAAAGAAATTGATATACATATCATGAAATACATAATGAGAATAAAGAGTTTTCGATCGAAAAACCAACTGAAACCAAGAGAACTGTTTGATGAATAAGATTTCTAATTGTAGTTAAATTTAAATGTACATCGGAATACGGATCATGATAAAATAGCGTATTTGTTATTTTGGATTTGCTCTGTTTTTTTCTGTCTGCATAGTCCACGTGAGGGAAGAACAACAGGCCAATGGCAACGATGGTTGTAACGTTTGGAATTCGTGTGGTACTGCTTGCACAAGAAGAGGGGGAGAGAGAGAGAGAGAGAGAGAGAGAGAGAGAGAGAGAGAGAGAGAGAGAGAGAGAAAGAGTGAGAGCTCAATATCGGTTTTTGATGAAATCGGTATTTGTTCCACATTCCACGCGCCAAGCGTGGACGTCTACTCTCTACCCACGTCACCGTCCATCAAAAATTTAATATGCGCTGTATGCTTGTCGAAAGGATGTTTTGCTGGTGTACGTACGCTTGTGTTAGTGTATGCTCTATTAATCATTGCGCCCATATTTTGTTATCCAGAATCTCTTTTTGTATTATCTTATTTATTATAAAAGATGTAGCCAATTATTAGTCTTTAGCTTCTCAATCCCAGGTGCGCGTTAGCTTTTGCATAATACGTCTAATGTAAAATAAATTTGACTACTATTGTGCCGAGATTTTCATCTATATACACATTCGTCTATTTCAACACTATAAGAACATTATTATCATCTTGTGATTTTAAAATTACACATTCGAATAAAATACAACTTATTCTTATTATAGGATGGAACTCCGATTTGAATTACAATTATTGGATCGAGATTTCGATACGATTATCGTTTTATCGGTTTGTAAAATTTCGATGTATGAACTTACTTATGTGATTCCCGATCGCGTGCTATTATATCTGTTTATCAATTTTATACTTCTGCAATCTGAAGTGAAAAATAATCCACAGATGAAAGCGATGTACAAATTTAATGCTTGAAGCGAAAGCAGTGGGTTTTCAACTCCTATGATAAATAGCGGTCTCTTGTCTCCCGCTTCTAAACAACCATGACACATTGCGAGGTGTGAATTTATGCTCTCGTGAAATTTCGCGGCTGAATCGTATAAATTTGTCAAATAATGCAATTATGTGCATATTATTTGCATTCATATTCACATTTGTGTTAGTCGATTCAATGAAGTTTCTCGTAAATCTCACGAGTGTTGCAACTTTCGCAATACTCTACAATCTCCATCGCGATTCTGGAATTGAGGAAACGTAAAGAAGATATGATACAACCATAGACGTTCAATCGTCAATGTCCACTGACCTACTGCCTTTCGTATTCATTTCGTATTGATTTTATATGTAACAGGGACTGTCAATGATCATCGTGATTTCACTCGAACCTTCTCGATTATTTTTAACACATTGTCCGAAACGTGAATCGTAATAATCGTTTACACACATATATATCACCATCACGTTTCCACCATTCGGTGTCCGTAATATTGAACTGCTGTCTCCTCTTTCACCGGTTATTGCAGGATCCGAAATTATTCGTAATGGGATTTAATAGGATTAGTACGCGAGAGAGAGCGTACGTCACACATTGCTCGGCAATAGCCAACAGCCGATACATACCAATTTATTTGGTAACGGCCCCCGCTTGGAATTTCTGCTTGGCGAAAGCGATGTACGTCTCGTTACGCGTTTGAACAATTTATCGACAGTTACGAGCTTCTCTTCGTGTACGCATCTACACAAATCCATATATATACGCACACTTACTACATTCTCGAGCTGTTAATCGCTCGATCTCCTTATATGGGATTATAGTTAAGTCAGTGCCCAACCTGTGCGTCAGCCGGTCGTAGCGCCTTTTTATTACCAGCTGATGACGCCTTAAAAGCGCGTGGATAATAATACACGAATACCGCGTACCGCCACCGCTTCTCTTTTCGACATGCCGCTTTACCTGCAAGATAGCTTTTTTTGCCGCGCAGCATCCACCTTGCTCCTCGTCTTCGTTACGTGGCCGCGACCAGTTTATAGCGTTTTCGTAATCGCTTTCGGATCAACAACTCTTGATCGAGAGACTGAGACAGAGCGCGTTTGATTCGAATATCCGGAGGCACCGTTAACTCGTTCGACTCGATTATCAGTGCTGTCAGGTTCCAATCTACCGTCAGCCGTCCCAATTAGCCTGCGTCGTTAATGAACGGAGAACGATTCCGCGTACCTGCAACACGTCGTTCGGCCGACATACCAAGTTTTATGGATAGATCCGTAATATCGTTATAAACTGGAGGATTTGTTACGAAAGCGACGTCAAAAAGAACGTACATTGAAGAGTGGTTTGCAAGATAGAATTAAGCGTTCCTCTAAATCAAGAGACCGGTAGCTAGCTAGGTAGCGCGTAGAGCCATTAAAAACTGGATTTATTATAACTGAAAGTACTCATTACGGAAAAAATATGGCAACAATTATGGCTGTCAGTGTCTTAATAAGGGTGATGAGTATCATCGTAAAAGCAGTAAAAAGCGTTATATTTGCGTAATGTCGGCCCGCGGTAAGCTTACGTTCCACTGACCGACCGTACAGATTTCATAATAATCAAAATTCTGACGTACTGATTAATTTTTTCGCTCGAATAGTAATAAATTTAATATTTCCCAGCAGATATTAAAACGGATTTTTAAAGATGCACTTTACATTAAATTATTCTTGTTACAGACGGTTTGCGCTTAAATCATGCATAATACATTATTGTGATACATTATATTGTGATATGTGCGCGCACTAATCTATTTTACAAAATTATCTGTATATACTTGAATAAAATTTAGCGAGTAGTCATATACTATTTCGATGCTGCATGGATTTCTCTAATTATACACGTCGAGAACAAAAATTCATTAAACCGATTCTCCGTATATCGCGTGAAATATTCGGGCTGTACCTTTGTATCTCCTTCGAAATAATTCGTCGTCGTTGCTCGACGTTAAGTTATGCGGCTGCTCGTGCGCACTGCACGAGAATTATGTTAACAATGCCATTAAGACTCGCGTTACACCGGCGGAGGCGTCATATTTTTTATTTCCTCTCTCGCGCCGCTCGAGGGCCAATAATAGTTGAAAAGAGGAAGCAGAACAGACGATGAACGTGCGGTAAAGGGAAGAATGGAGACGAGGGGATGCGTCGGCTACTCGAAAATTGCAGTCACAATTCTTCGCGAGACAGATATTATTACCGCACTCGCTGAAACGTTTCCGTAGCGCTCCTTCAATTACGCAAAATGCATTTAAACTCGATACAGCGTGCGATACGGTGGTGCAGATGCTGTAACAATGACATTGCGTGATTCGCGGAGACATACTCTCCGAGAAATGAAGCCCTGACTATTCATATTCAGTTTTGCAACCACGTTTTGCCGTTCTCGCGTTCTTTTACGCGATTTCTATACCCGCTGATAGATGCTTTATCGTGACAATGTATGATTCTGTATATACGCAGCCTAGTAAACTTTGTAAGTTTTTTCATTACTGATGTTTTATCTCTTCGTCATCCATTGATAGGGAAACATCATTATTTGTCCAAAATTTTCGGGTATGTATCAGATAAATCGACATGATTTCAATAATAGATTATTTTAAAAATTTTTTATGTTGTGAAATAATTTAGTGTCATCAACTACTATTTTTATGAGTTTCGAACGAGATTTTATAGCGGTAACTTACTGAATCATACATAAAATTAAAACTATCATAAATTCGAGCTATATACGCACATACACACACACATACGCGCGCGCGCGCGCATATATATTATATATATATACACATGTATATATATCTATTATTCGCTGTTTTATATGTTCACACATATCAAGAACTTTAGAGAGAGGGAAAAAAATTACGAATATGTAGCTGTAAAAGTTATGACTGTAAAAATCATGAAATTCTCCAAATTGTTTCAAACAGTAACATTAATGAAAAATAATTATTTTAATGGCACATTTGTTATATATTATATATCAAAGAATAAAAATATTATGAAATATAATTAATCATAAAAATAATGGAACTTGTTAATAAAAATTCTGAAAAAAATTGTGAGAATATTTTTTATCGGTTGAAAATTTCTAAAAAGTACATTTGTCTGTATTCTATTTTACAGTAAGATAAAAATGTCTGCAGCCAGTACTAAACGTTTAGAACTCGACAGATAAGATATACGAAGTATCGATTCTACAATCTGTATCGAAATTGCGATCGCCTATCTTACACGCGACGAGACTGAAACTATACGCGGATGTAAAAGATACGCACATTACTAAAGGTACCGAGTATAAATTTTATGCTGTCGTAGCAGAACCCATCGGGGCCATACAACTTTGTACATGCATAAACCGCGTACTTCCGCGATCTTAAAACGTGCCTCATAACCCATAGGACCTTTTTATGAAATACTGCCGCGAAAAAGCTTTTACTTCGCGGGACTTGTACGTGACCAAAACGGAAGACACACAAAATACGACTTACATCATCCCAAGAACGACTTTTCCCACGAATAACTTTATTCATATTTTAGCAAATTAATAACACGTGATCTGATACAAACATTTTAGCATACTGAATTAAATATTTTTATTTTATTTAAATTTTATTATTATTTTTATTATTTTCTAAAATTTTTCGTATTCATGTAAATTTACAGCAAAAAGGATACTGAATTGTAATAATACAGCAACATGGAAGTAAACCATGCAATACTTATTTATATTCAATTTAATTAAGTTAACTTTAATTACTTTCTATATATCAGAGTCATTAATTAATGTATAAGATTGGTGATAATATGTCAAGTCAGATCGATGTGTTATTCAAAGATATTTTATTATCTCGAGAAGTAAATCATCCAGATCTTCGGACTTGGGCGAACGGCTACTAAGCCCTTTGAGAAGTGATCTTAAGGGTTTATTTTTATTTATTTTTTGTGGAAATAGCACAACCGTAAATCGTGCGAATGTGAACGATATAAGAGCTTGATTAATTTCACTCAAGAAAGTCCTGTGGACTTTCTCTCTCTCTTTTTTTTTTTTTTGCGACACTCGTTTTGCATATCTATTCGATGCTATTTCCTTTCGATTTCGAAGGTATTTACGGAACGTATTTACTTATGAGATTCGACTCTTTTGAATGAATATTCCTATCCTTATCTCGAAAATAACTTCGCTTTCTCCACAAAATTATCCACCTCGGCGCGTAAAAAAAGCCGTAACACGGGGTGATGTTAGCAAAACTTTCGAGATATTGAAGGCTTAACGAGAATCGGTTAGTATAAAATCATAGACATCATTTCCGCTCGGTCGCGAGGCGGAAGGAGGAGGACGTAAAGGGGTAGAAAAATGGGAAAACGCGAGTTTCAAGGAAACGAAATGATTTGCGTGGTGATTCGGGCGCGCTGATATAACTATGAGACGTAAAATAGTAGCGATATCAACGAGGTAAAGCGGCGACCTTTTCGCCTGTCGTGAATCAAGCACCGCGCAACCAACACCACGAGCTCTCGCCGCAGTGATCCCGGAGGCCATGGAGGTTTTACTTATATGGTGATGTATTCCGTGCGCGCGCAGTCATCTAGATATATCGGGTTATCTCAGTCCTCCGACACTATGCCTCACCGCACTACGAAATGCTCGTTCTCTTCCCTGCCACCGTCTCACTTGGCTCCCATCTATTCCTCTTACTGATCCTCTTACCTCTGCCCTCCCGCGATATAGTTATACATTATTCGATATTGCGGTATCACGAGTTCCCCGGGGACGTTATTCTCATTGTATGCCGTGCCGCCACAACACACGGTAGGCGGGAGAGACACAAAGTGGACGACGCCGAATGCCGGAGAATCTGGGATGGTGACGGAGGAACAGGGAGGGAGACGCAGTCGCCAAAGGAACGCAAGTACAATTCAATGTACAACGTTTGAACATTACTTGAATGCTTAATGAAGTCGTGTCTTATATCGAACAATGCCTCGAAACGTTCGTTCGCATCTAAATCCCCGCTATAAACCAGTCTTCGTCTTCTTTCGCCCTAGCCACCCTTTCGATTCTATCCGCTCGTTTCTGTTTCTCCGACAGACGTCTTTCTTTCTCCCTTTTCCTCTCCTCCCCCCCTTTTTCTTTTTTCTCTCTTTCGCGCATTTTATCTCTTACATTATCACGGTCCTTCTGTTCTTCTATGGCTTCTTTTCTATCCTCGAACCAACTCGCCATTACATCGCAGCCCCTCTTTGCTATCCTCTTCCCTTCGCACCTCCTCTCGCATCACTGCGTCTCGACTGCGCAGTCTCTGTTACACCGAGAGCAACATCATGCTCCAACTCCTCTTCGAGCACGATAATACGCTGCTATGTAAGCTAATAATCCTCGTCGTCGGCATCTTCCGTATGATCTTTGGTGCAACGACACACTTCATAATAACATTTACCGCTGTTATTTCTCGCGCGCGCGACGCCGCGAATGAGTTAGACAGAACTTTATCCAGCAATTTGTTGCCGGAGTGCGCCGCAAAGATTATTTTCGCTTCCGTGCGGTGATTATCTCCCCCCCTCCCCCTCCTCGTTGATACCACCAGCTACCTCTGGACATAATACACCGCGCACGATGCGTAA
The DNA here is from genome assembly GCF_000204515.1 of Acromyrmex echinatior. The sequence continues at coordinate 203,050 of NW_011627486.1, read as the reverse complement.
ATAACGCGCTGTAAACAGTGATTGACACGTGAACGGTAACAAATGTTCGATCGTCGAACTGCTTCTTCTCTTCAGCACAGAATCGCCGAACACGGATGATTCGCGGTTTACCGCGTGATCTCTCTCGACGTACCAAACCGTAATCTCCGCTCAGTCCACACGGATATCTGACGATCCTTAACTGGCCCTGCCATCTTCACAGCAGAGTGGCCGATATATTAGATATATAAGTGCGTAGGGCTGCCCAGCGACCGCAGCTGTATCGCGTCGGTCGCTTGTAAATGTAACCCTCATCCGTATCATTAACTCTGCGGGTTCTCCTCAGACTCGGGGGCACCTGAAAATCGTTCTCGATGCGCGCTGAACAATCGCTCTCGTTAGATCGGTACGTGGCTACGGGTCTGGAGGATTATATCTGGCTCGGTCGATGATACGTGCGTGTGCCGCCAGCATCTTGTACGCTGAACGTAGTCTTCGTCGTCGTCATCGTTTTCGTCGTCGTCGTGGTCGCCGTGTCGCCGCCACCACTGCGGCCAACGACGACCGCGTACCTAGTTATCTACCACAGGCACATCCCAGAGATCTTACGGCGCGTTGCATTTCCAATGATTCATCTTGTGTGGTAGCCGGCCAACGATGCGGTGTTCCACCGAGAATAGGGACTGGGGAAGATAGAAGGGGCGCTTTCGCGGATGGAGGTAAAGAGGGAGGCGTGAAGAGAGCAACGGATGGTACACCTATGAGCGCAACGCGGACCTCTTCTTGGTAACGACTGAATTCACCATTCACGTTTATCACAGAGCATACGATACTAACGCGATAATACATAGTACAACGTGCGGGCGAAATTATTGGCCTCCGACCCCTTGCCACGTAAAACAGCTCGATGATCTTTTGCATGGTATAATACTTGTGTACGTGGTAAAACGCCTAGTATAATTCTATCATGATCCTTTAGAAATGATTACTCATCTTCCCCGTATTACAAAGTATCTTCCTCATTGAAAGTACGAACTTAATTATAACTGAGAATTAAGTTAGTTAATCGTTTAATCGTGATTAAAGTGGGATTTACGAATCTTGCGTGTTTTTCAAGATATTCGAAATCAGAAAATTGCTACAACATTATTCTGATCAAACGGAATTATTATTTTATGTATTGTACACACAAGAAACATAGAATAAAATTATATTAAAGTAATTGCTACAGCATTGTGACATTAATGGCATACGTTTTTTTTTTAATACTTACTCTTTTTCGAATAAATATGATTCGATATGAAAGATTTGAAGACTATCATCGACAGAGTTAAGGCAGCATACAATCGATTCTCGGCAAGTACCGTTCTGTATTGCTTGTTATAATACGGATGATACAATGAGGATACGCCCCGATACTGACAAAAACGACGATGGAAATTTCTGTGTTTTCCTTCTCGTAAATTTAGACGACTTTAGACCTTTCGAAGTTGCCGCTTTCGATATGTATACACGAGGAAATCCAACGGATAACAAGCCCATCGATGGTCACTACGCGCTGTATATCATCGTTGTGGCAGGAAAAGATTTGAACAAAGATCATAACAATTCCCGTTATGGGGCGATGCCGATTGTGAAACTCAACCACCATCGTATTTGAAGCATATTACTTTCACACATATACATACATACATACATACATATATATATATATATATATATATATATATATATAAACATTTCATATATCAATATCGAATATTCTGTCTAATAATAGCGACATATACAATATTTTATTCAATTTTATTTGATATCCGAGAAAGGGAGGAAAAGGATGCTCCCAAGAGGATGCCAAGTTTATCTTTCAAATTAGTATTCGTCGCATCAATTGAGTTCTACGAATTCACTAGTAGAAGCGAACACAAGCGAACGTACGGATAATACAGTTATCGGCTTACAGTCGATAGTATTGTTTCTTCTTTTAATATTGATGCAACGATACCCTTCATTCGCCACCTGAACCAACCTCGTTCTCCTTTACCGATACCTCGTTGTCTTATCGTTTCGACCTGTCCGCCTACGAACGGTTATACGAACGAGTGGCGGTACCAGCCGTGTACCGGGTACCGCTATTCTGGACGACGTCGATATCTATCCTATATTCAGGCTGCGTTGGGTCTGCGTTCTGGACGGCTCGTTGCTGTCAGAGGAGGAGGATTACTCCGTGGCCGGCCATGAAACCGCTACGGATATCTGAAGGTGGCACCAAATCGATTCGGACGATTCGCGAGACGCCAACGAACGGATTATACCGTCAAGATAGAAAGAAAGTAACGCGAATGCGACTAAGGCCTAGTGCGCCGACATGTTGTCATCGAGTTATAACAGTTAACGAGAGCAGAAATCGAGCGAGAGAAAGATCGCATCGTCGCGATGCGTAGCCGAAAGAGCTCGGGCACTTTCCTCCAACGCAGGAGATTACCTTCCGGCTTTGAAACCTCGGAGATGTACCGTATACATGAGAAATACAAGCGGGTGATAATAATCGGTTAGGTCTGGATACTTACGGTGATGGTAAACGGACGCCTAGCCTGCGAGCCAGTCTTTCAACGAGATTATTTGTGGAGTAACGTAAGAAGACCAGACCAGAGCTACCTTGGATTGCATCAGAATTCTATCGGTTCCATCCTATCGCACTGCATGCTGTTATGTAAAGAAAAGACTCCAAGTCCTTTCGTTATCTATTGCAGCATATTACTCTGGTCTGTGGATACATAATAAATCTTTTTCAAAGTTTTCTCGATTTAATCTGTATTATGGGAACTTTTACAACTTCCATGTAATCCGCGAAAGATGAGGCTATAACGACTATGATTTTCTGCAACAAATTTTTCCCGATGCAGATAAAGCTCGTAGTAATAGCTCTTAACTACAAAATATATATCTGCTTTAAAAGCAATAAAAAGTTTAACGTTCTAATTTGGCACCGTTTTGGTAAGGACATTTTAATATTGCTTATTGGTTGCAGTGTCAAATTCTTTTTCATATACATCTTATATTAGATATGAAATTAAAGAATGAATTAATTTCCAAATTAAAAATTTATTTTGACTAACCAATTTTCGATTATTTCATAACATTCACAATGTTTTTTATAAACTAAAACGATGAAAGATAGTAAAAGTTTAATGTCATAAAAAAAGAAATGTTATTAACAGTATATTTTAGAGTTTGTAAAATTTCTTACTTTAAAGGCTTCTTACTTTAAAAACTTATTTCATTTTTATTCTTTCTGATATCTAAAATTTTTTTTAATCCCGAGGAATGACGCAAACTTATAAGTCGAAATTCGAAAACTTAGTGCCGTTCTATCACATTCATCAATCAGTTTTCTACGCGGTCATTTACGCGCCACGCACGCTAATTACATTAAACGTAAAGCGTTCATTTACTACGCGCGCGCAGCGCCAACCGTAAATTCGCCGGAAGGGAATAAAGACGCGCTCACGCTGCGGAGTAACAAATTAAAATACACCTCGGAATTGCGCGACCGCGCGTTACAGAAGTGGGTCTTACCTCGCATCGCGAGCATAATCGCACCACGAGGGACGCCGAGCGCGAGTAATGTCGTAATAAGCCATGGTAGACGCATCTCTCGTGGCCTGCGTGGCTAGGCGTGCGCTTAGCCTCGGTAGGAAGCGACCTGAGTTTTCTTCCTGCATGCACCTGCAGCCACACGAGCGACACACTTGGTCGCACACACGAAGAGGGTGTACCCCTCACGAAGAGCCCATAGTGATCGAGACGACGCACGCCCATGGTCATAGATCAATGGGACACGCTTCCAGCCATATTTCTGCGACTGTAACCGCGACCGTTGCTCATAGACGTAGAAGTGAAAGAGAGGAGGTGGCGGAACGGTCGCGTCTGATCGCCGGTGTTGAAGAAGAAAGACCCCGCAGCGATCCGTACACAACGACGCGACTCGCGTCGTCACCGTGGATAAAAGGAGTCGTGGAACGCGGGTAGTAAGAAACACGCGGAAACGCGATGACAGTTCGTGCCGCGGCCATAACAAATAGCGGCGACGCTATTTTGCCGCTGATGCTTTTTTTTCATCTCTTTCCTCCTCCCTCCTATCCCCTGTAAAACGTTATCTTGCTCAATGCGCGTTTCATGCCACTAACCGTCAAGGAACAACATCGCCGATCACGATTCAAGGTAGACCACCGATGTGGCGCGCAGATAAAAAGTCAGAACAAGGGGAAGGCTGTCTGAAGGCGAAAAACCATGGATGTGAAGCGAATCTTGCCATGTATTAGATAGATGGCCCAATCGGACTGCGCATGTATCTTCGAGTGCGTTTTGTCGAGAGGACAATAACGACCGTTGTTTCAATTTTCGGTTAAAGATCAGATAACCGTCTGTCCTTAGGGCAATTACGAAACGCGTGTATTGTGCAATCAATAAAGGCACTTTGTGGAACTATTAAGCCACCGGAGATTGGACCGTCTGCACACCAATTTACGTAGTTGAGATATAATTTAGATTATTATGCTCTCTCCAAAATAGTTGCTTTATATTATCTTGCGAAAATGTATATACCAACTATTCTAATTGTAAGAGTATATAACTATTCTAATTAAGCTGAACATTAAAAGTCGTATTATTAAGTCTTCATTATACAAGTATGTAAATATATGACAATTTCCTCTTTGCTGAGAAAAATTTTTCTTAATATTGAATGGAGATGCGTGGGAAGTGGTCACAGATGGATGTCGTATTACTTCGAAGAGAAGATATCCGGTAATCAGTCGATTCATTATCCGGAATGGCAAGTTCCGGCTCTGATATATCGATAGAATCTGATGATCAATCATCATAGTCGATTCAAAGAATCATGCAATTTTATTAGCAATTTTATTAATCCCTATAATCTACGAGTCTTCGCGAATCTCTCGTTAAAAGTGCATTGTTTATGGCATCCGCTATCGTGAAATAGCTAATTAAGAAAGGAAGTAAAATCTCACCACTGTTAAGTGGCAACTCGAAAGCGTACTTAATTGAACGTAATCCATATTTATGCTCGTCAAGCTTCAACCGACGAATACGCTTGTTTTTTACACAAGAGAGTTTTTGTGCTTAAATTTTCTTAGCCGAGAAGCGACTGAGAAGCGTAAACCGAAGCGGAAATGCATTCCTTACGGTATCATTGACCACGTGTAAGCTTTACTTCTTAATTCCGTCAACCACGAGGCCACGTGTGCACGCGAGCATCAAGATGTGTACACCGAACTACATCAAAGAATGACCATTGATATTCCGCATTCCATGTACATCGTTCGGTCGTACCTTTTTGTATTAGTATCGAACAATCGAATGAATGTTTTTCGTTAATTTAGACAGAATGATCGAACAATGAGTAGAAATACTCATCCCAGAGAATTTTCTTACAATGAATATCCGTCTTTCTACGTGCGGGATCGCGAGTATGCGCTTGGCCAGGTTTGCAACACGCCACGAAGGAGCCTATTTGAACAGCAAAATTGCACAGATTAGGAAACATACGCTTCTGAATTTCCATTAACTGTAACAGGAAATGGAGAGGATAGGGAGCGGGAGTGGTAAGGCAGATACCGAGAAGACTAGCCAGCCTATCTAATGCCGATCCCTATCTACGTGCAAGCCGTTGCGAGTAGCGCAACTACCGCACAACTAATATCTTATCCGGCGCAAAACCGGAATACCGCCGCGGGATTACAACTTGTATTAATTACGGGCGACATTACGCCGACCAGATTAGAAATCGAAGGATAGGAGCTTACCCAATCTCGAAGTCGCGCCAGGACCGGGGATGGAGCATCTTCTATCGAATAGATAAATCCCACTATTTCGAAGCTGCTTTACCATTTGTTTCTCTTTAATTACTCACGACAGCGCGCTCGTGTGCCATAAAGTTCTCTCGATGGAAATACAAGAGCGATTATCGTCGCGCGAAACGGTAACGGTAACACGCACAATTCTTCCTATCTACGGAATAATAATCTTTTGCGGATAAGTCGGCATCCGTTATGATTTTGCTGGCCGTATCTACGCACGAGGTCGATAAACTCGATGAGCAAAAGAATGTAAGCGCAGGTCTTCCCACTCTCGGGATTCGATAAGGGTAATTGGTCGTCGGGTGCAGACCCGTACAATTTAGTTCGCTTCTTATGCGACATGGGCATCACTGGGAAAATTATATTCGATACACCTCGCGCGCTCAGGGAGATTAGTAAGAAATTAATAGCTCCCGTAATCACACGTGTCGCGAGATCGCACGCGATAAGGAGTGAATTATCGAAACTGCATTGTATTAATTGATTGACTATGCGGATATCATTTAAATTCTTGCGCCGAACGTCCCGACAAAATGTCGATGGTAATGCACGACTTGTTATTAATGCAAATTTATTTCCATTTCGTCCCGTTCGTCTGATTACCATATCATATTATTTTATGAGATTTATAATGTGACTTACGAAATGGCGGGCAGCAAAAATTAAAGATCTGCATAAACTCTTTATACGATTACAAATATATCTTAGTTCGAATGTTTATTTAAACGATGCGACGCACGGAGAGATTCTGAAAGATAGAATAAGAAGATCATAGAAGAAGATATTTTATAACGTATAAATTACAATGATGCGTAATATATCTTGTATGAAGGGATGCTTATTGGAAGTTATTGGTCAGTTGGTATATTAGACAAATACTAAGGCCATACGTTATCCTTGAATTATTGACGCAAAATTTCTCCTCCGCACTAAGCGATTAATTTCGCGTGTATCGCGCAAAGTCTTCAGTCGGAAACTACACGAAGTAGCGTAATGGTAATTTATTTAGATCCTCGAAGCGTGCCCACACATAACGGAAGAAACGCAGATGAGCCATTAGGAATGCGCATTAGAGACGAACGCCTCTGTCGGAAAGGGGTTTGATTTACAATCCAGTGTTTTTGTTACAACGTTCCAGACCCTTCCACTTGTTCCATACATTCCACTTACATCGCGACGTTAACCTTGACTGAAGATTGAAAATCTCCGAGTCTCTAATTGACTCTGTTCGCTAGAGAGGAAACCGGGAGTTCGAGGTCGACAAGGGACTCGGGATTTCGGGAATTGCTTCGTGATGACGAAGCAAGCTATCCCCTTTCCCTAATCCAATAACTCTCTTCTATTCCCGAGATACCATTCTAGCCGTGTTATAATTGGCATGCCGGCATACCGTGTTACTCTCTAAATTTCTTGGAGTAAAATCTCACTCCAAAAGAGTAGAGTAAAATACTGCCACTATTAAAGAAGAATGAAAAACTTACACTCTTGAATAAGAGTAGTAGATTTTCACTCTTTTTCTTTTAGAATGAGATTCACTCCAAAGGAAAGTAATCTCATTCCTTTTTTGGACTGAATCTCATTCCAAAAATGTATGTCACTTCACTCTTATTAAAGAGTCGAAATTTTTCACTCTTTTTCAATAGTGGCAGTATTTAACTCTTTTGAAGTGAGATTTCACTCCAAGAAATATTTAGAGAATACAATTACGTCAGTAAGCAATTGTCTTACACTCAGTCAGTATATGATTCGCTATTTATAGTTCTTTATTTTTTGTTTACGTTTCTCTACGTAATAACTTTTAAACTGAACACTTTCTGATATAATCAGATAAATTATTTATAAAAAATCTAATTATTTTGAGTTTTCTTCCCTTTCTATATTTTGCAGAGTAAAAAGCAGAAATATACTTGCCGAAATATTTTTGATAAAGGACTGATTACACGATTAGAGTGATGCTGCGGATGATTTTGTCAAACGCGAATTTATTCCAATTTGGAAAATACAGCAGCAGCAAACTCGCAAATATCAAAAAGTAAAAGGTCTATTTTCTGCAGTCGACACAGAAGCAGGACCGTCGCTGATTTCATGTCTCTCCGGCTTGTTTATCTTTCTCCCTCTGTCACCTCGGTTCATTTAATTCTACCAGCCAAGGCTATTTGCAGCATTACTTGCAAAATATTTCGTGTACATTTTCAACTGCACATCTTTTGAAGGGTGTTCCTTCGTTAAGCAAATCACATCTGTATACTAATATTTAATATCTAGAAAAGTTTATAGATTTTGTAAATTTAAAATCTAAAATTCTTTCGCTTACAATTCTTAAGTATCTATATAAGAAACAATTTATAAATTTCAATAATATAAAGTATTATCAAAAAAATTAGTTAATAATATTTATATTACAAATGTTTTGTAAGTTAATAATTTATCGTGACCATACAAGATTTTAAAAATTGATTGAATATGATATAATATGTTATTGTATGTAACAAAGAAATTATAACAACAACGAAGAAAATAATTGCGACGAAAAATAATTGAAATAGAAAATTTAATAAAAAAACGAATAAAGCATAGTTATAGCAGATAGTTACAGCTTTTATCGTTGATATTTAACAATATAATTGACATTTCATAATACATTATATATTTTATATATATAAAACATAGATACATAAAATTTTCCTTCGAACATGAAAATGATAACATTATAATTTTAATGGACTTTATCTCAATTATATCGAAGAAATCTTACAAGATATTACGAAATAAAAAAGAAATATAAAATCTGAAATTTTTTTCTGCTTTAATAGGGAATCTTTCTTTCTCCTAGTCGGATAATCCAGCGAGAGAAAAGAATTGTTCGATAACAGGGATAGTGGTAGATCACTGGAAGAAAAGATTCTACGCCATCGGTCTTCCCCTGCCCACACTTTCTATTTTCACCGAAATTACATTTTGCACGATAACATTATAACAAGACAGCAAGTAAAACTCTGTAATATTCATTTCTCAACCAATTTAAGATTACACTAGACGTTTTATCTACAGATCATTACAAATGAGAAGAAAAAGAGAGAGTATAGGATGAAAAAAACCAATCGAGTTGCTTGCTTAACTCACAATATCTAATAAGCCGCGCGTAATTTCGATTCTGTGGGAAGTAATCATTTGTTGTTGGCTGACTCGTACATACTCTTACGTTACCATATGATTCTACATTCCGTGATATACGTGCGTTGGGAGGAACAAGCCAAACCGTGATGCATTAACGGATCTTCTGTACATATTATCACGTAATCAGTGAGAGAAAGATTGAGTGCCGGCCTAGACCATTCTTAGATCTAATACGGTTGATAATGTTAAGGAAGGAATCTACACGATACATATCTCGCAACTATATTACCTCATGCGTTATACGCTTTACGATCCACTTTTCCCGCTCCTCGATAGCGTGTGAACCAACAATTTTGTAGGGACACGCGCGTCCGGTTGTCCATGCGGAGAACGAAATGAGACGCTAATAAGACATGTTCTCGTTCCGATCTAACATAGAAATCGATGCTCAGCCGAAGTGCGAGCGAAAAATGTGGGGGCGATAAGATTCATTGACGAGATTTCGAAATGTAAGCCGCAGCGGGGAAATTGGCACGTCACGTCTTAGACCATCCGGTTGTAGAATGAATGCAAGCCAACAACCGGTCGGCTCTCCCACATACATTAGGAAGTTTCTCCTAACTTTTGGCTACACTTGGATCGTGGTAGCTAGTTTGGTGACATGGAATAGCCAGCTCTGACCTTCTCTCTCCATCTTTCTCGTTCAAACTCGTTCCCTCTCTACGTTAACTCCTTTGCTCCCCGAAAATTCCCGGTCTCCTTCGGCTCTTGCGGGGGTGCGCACTTTGGCTCGTTTCTCTCTGTCGGTCGTCTACTTTTGCGGTCCTTTTCCGCATTTCACCCCTCCTCTCCCCTCCCCCCCTCCTTCTTTCCTCTGGTAACGAAAGCGCCAAGGTTTCCGCGGCTTAACCCATCTCGCAAGATAGAAAGAATGAAAAAGGTAGGGGCCGGACAGAGGGATAAGTAAAGAGAGGTGAGCGCGACGCGAGAGGAGACTCAGTAATCTCCCAAGATACCACTGCGACGGACTTAGTCGGAGTCTAGGGAGTCAAGAACCTCGGCGAGAACGCCCGCGGCCGTTGCCACAATATTTTGCTCGATTACCATCGCAGGAAAAGCTGCCTGTCCGACCTGAGCTAGGCTAAGCTGAAAGAGGGAGACGGGGTGGATGCACATCGCCCTCTGTACCTCTCGTTAGTATGCTAATTTATCGGAGCATTAAATTTTCGCGCCTCGGCCTTTGATACTGGTTGGAATTTATGTTCTATATTTCAGACTCAAAGTAGATTACCGGTCGCTACGGATGTACCGTTTTCTCTCACTTGCTCTCGCGCCAATGTTTAAACTTTACCTCAGTTCGCCTTTCTCGTTCAATGTCTGGGGTCTCCTTCGGTTGCGCAATATTGTTCGGACCGCATCGATCAGCTAGTGGAAGTTGACCCGAAACACCATCTGTTGTGTTTCATAACGAAATAATGTGATTCATGCCGCTGATACAATGTTTCAAACTTGTCTGTAATAGAGACTCTGTACTTGTTGTGTTGTGTTAGCGGGAATATGTTTATCGAACAAGCCACTCATAAAAAGTGCATTCATCACAATTTATCACATTGCAGACTATGTTAAAAACAGATATTTTGTAGTAAACTGATATTTATGCGCTGATATAAGATAAAGAAGATAAACTTTAATATTCTAGACGCAAATCCATCCTGTAAATATCCAAGAATAAACAATGTATAAGTTCACTTTTATCATCATATATTCAGCAATAATGGAACGGAACGTAAATATTCGCATCTCGAAAAAAAGAACATTTTTTTTCTTTTTTACACGCGCGTTTGTATTTTTATATTATTTTATAAAATAAAAAAACATCGTATTAATAAACGAACCTTTTTTTGTAGTTTCACTGAGCCGCGATTTCATTTCGATAGAATTCACACAGACAGCAGAAATCTCACTGAATACAACGTCATAATATTTGTATGTCGCGGCATTGTCGTGTGTGTCATGCCATTCCTTGTTACGATTATTGGCATACTAAGAGACCGAGTGGGTACAAAGAGACTGGAGTCCTCATCTGAATATTCGGCATTCGACCGCATATGATATCTGGGCTGAAAGCGAAACGGAAGCAACGGAGGTAGAGGATCGTACATTCGACTAGTAACTGGCGCACAGCTGGCGAGCCTTGCAAATTCACGGTATTCGCGGATCGGCGGAAGTTACCATGTACGTTTCTGGAGCTACGGCGGTGGTTTATGGGCACTCCAAATCAACGCGAAGCGAGGTTCTTGCCAAGCCGAGCCCAAGCCGACTCATCAGATTCCGGCGTTCTACCTATCCGGGTCGCAAGGGTTATTTCGAAATGGCAAAATTATTTTGCCCCGTAATTTGAGAATTTCTGATAAGAGATGGACGCTGCAGCTGATACTGACAGTGCATGTTGTACGAATATACCTAGCTAACTAACCTGTGCCTAAGCTATCCCGCAGGGCATAGTTCTCCAATGTACGTTAATTCTCTTAAGGTAATTGCTATGTATGCGCACGTATTCTCGTATTCACACGCAGCTGCGTACATAGATCCACTTTACTTCCTAAACTAGTTATTCGATGCAACAGCATAAACCCTTAATATCGACTACGGAAACTACTTGACTCTACTTGACTCTACTATCGACATCTGCGAACGTCTTACTCGCATCCTTAAAATTCAATCATATATTATTAATCTTGACACGTTACACTTTGGCATACACTTTAAACTTCAAACGTACGACGGCGATCAATTTTCTTCGTGCCTGCTTTTGACAACGACTTTTCACGTAAGGAAAATAGCTAGTATTAATCGCGTAATGTAAATATTTTATGTTCTAAAAGCTAGCCGAGAGAAAAGTTTCGAGTAATAGAGTGGTTTAAAATTTTTTAAGAATATTTTGACGCAACGATATATTCTGTAAAATGGATAGACTTTATATTACTATGTATATATCTAATAATCACATACTGCAATAATCTGGACCAATAATTTGAAATAAAAATTATGTAAAAAAAAGTTTGCGTTCACAGATTTGTTATCGAACTGATCTCTTTCAGCGTTGTCGATATAAATCAGTTTTTCTCATTCAATTATCGTATGAATCTGCTGAAAACGACTATACATCGCATATGCTTACATGAATCCAAGTACTATTCGCAAATGTCCTCAAACGATGTGCACAACAGTCCGTCGCAGAGCCAACGTGGATAGGTCGATATCGAGTCCCGTATCCGAAAATATACGGCATTCACAAGAAGGAAATTGAACGAAGCGGAAGAACGTAAGGTAAATAAGAACCTCTACGAAATAACGGGACTCGTAGGAAAGCTCAGTCTCATCTCCCTTCGCTCCCGTTATCTTCCCGTTCCTCCTGTTGGCCCCACAGTCCGTCGAGTATTATATTCTAACCACCGTGAGGATTCCCATTATCGAGAGCAGTCACGACGTATCGTCTATGGAAGAGCCGACCCAAGACAGATCGTAACGTATTTCACTTTCTTCCCGAAGGGCCCGCCAGATCTCGTTCCCCTTCCATCGGATATCTCCGGACAGATGATGCATTTAGAGGAGATGGTTGCGAGGGAAGCGAGCGAACGCTCTCTCACCCTCTCGTGGACACGAGAAAGCCGTCTAATCGAAGGCGGAAAATCGCAATCGCATTACCCACGCCACTCCGCGACCGTGCAAGGGTTACCTTCCACGGTCCTCGCTGCGGTCACTCTGCGCAAAGGGCATCTCTGGCACGAGAGAATTATGGGATCAGATCAAAGGAATTATGAAGATAATTATAAAATACCGAGAATTTTTAAAAATATAAAAATTGCGATAATTTACAACCTTCCCTCTCTGATTTCGCTGAGAAGATAGACATCAAATGTGTACGGGCAAAAAAAAAAACTTGGATCGGGAAAGAACTTCCGGGATTTGCTGCAGAAAAATACGGGAATTTCTAGCTTGTCGTCTGTTCCTGGGGAGTGCTGCGCTACCAAGGCTCGTTCCTAGATCCACTGGTATGCGCCTCAATGGCAGATTGGCTCTCGCCCAAAGCCGCTCTCATCGTTCGTGCTAGCGTAACCGCGGAAATTTTTGCTTGATTAACGATATAGATTTCGATATTTTTCCGCGACCCCACCGTCCACCTTTGGCACCGGGATTCCTCTTGCGTGTCGACGTCCTTTACGGTCACCGTAGCGGGAAACCATGCCGACGGAAACTTACGATCGTAGCGCGAGGATAAGACGATCGTCGAGCAGTAACGGCGACGCGAGCGTTATGCGGAAGATCCGACGTGGTAAGGATCCTCGCCCCCTCCAAAGGATTGCGCGCGTGTAATGTATCCCCGTTATAAGAAAATATTTATCTCGTTACGTAACACGGATATCCTTCAAGGAGACCCTCGACGTCCCCCGCCTTCTTGTAGACCCAACTGTACTCATAATTATATGGTAATAACGCGCGCTTTATTACAACCGTGGCTACACGATAACAAGACCGGTGAAGGGCTGAGGAAAGGACAATACCGTGGCGCACTTGGGTTCACGTGTTTACCGTGTACCTATGTTCGTAGAGTCATCGCTGACGTTCATCGCGTAAGGAACGGGACACGGTATGCTCGTAACCGCTTCTGAAAATAGCTTCCTCGTTTTCTCCTCTTCTTGGAAGCATATAAATACTAGTGTGTAATGTCTTCGGTACTAGTATCGTAAAACACATATTGTAAAGACGAAATTAGTGAAGGTATATCATGGTGAATTTATATCGTACGTTTGAGTAACATCACCGTTGCGAACGAATGAAAATGTAGATGTACACATGTACATTTTTATACCGTTAACCAGACGTTATCCTATCGCCTAAGTATTCTGCTCGCGGTTTCTGCCAACAAGCGGAAACGTGCGATATCGTATTCCTGGATTCTGAACAAGACGTGACTTCACGGAGGTGTTAAAGTTCCTCCTATAGTTTGTTATGTCCTTTACTTGAACTACGTTCATGATCAGGGTGATAATGAGTATCACGTAGACGTGATTACGAAACGTTACTTATGGAAAACAGAAAGTTTTTATCGTCAATTTTGAGAATATTATAACGGGAAAGTTATAATAAGAAAGAATTGTAAAAGCGTATCATACTCTTCTAAAAAATTAATGATAATTTTCACTTTAATAACACGATTAAAATAAACTTTTTTCTTTGTCTTTGCTTTATCCTTTTATAAAAACACGTCGTAATTAATAAAATAATTTTAACGTTAATAAATTCCCGTTTCGTTTTTAAAAAAGGAATGCGTATTGTGTTTGCATGATTTTCGAATTTATGAAGAAAACAAGTAAAATTATAACAGGATTGCCACAAATTCCTTATCTTTACCTAAAATTTTATAACTTTTCTCTGATTTTCAGACAACATGTTTATTCCTATTTTCAACAACTTTTTGAAATTTTTAGTATTTTCGTCCTGGTTTAGAAATCATTAAATATTTGATCAAGAAAGCAATTTAACATAGCAACGTAAATTACTATTAATGGTGTTGATACTGTTTGCATTTAATTATTAAATTTATAGTATTCCAAAACTGCGCGTAGGTGCGTGGTATACGTATATTAAACTTTTTCAAAGCTAAAAATTTTAATTTTCCAGAAAATTCCCTGACTTCCCTTATTTTCCCTTATTTGTCGTTTTCGATTTCTCTGAATTTCCAATTTTGTAGCAATCCCAGTAATACAAATAATACAAATATCGATGAAAAATGTCACAATTAGATTTATTCATAAAGATAATAAAATCTGATAATAAAAAGCAACACACGAAGGAATTTTCGACCAAACGAACAGCCAAAAAATCATTCAAGAAAACGACAGGAAATTTACGAAATGTTACTCGTATGGCGTTGATGAAACGTGGCATAGTGGAACGTGCAATCGCTCCGGCAGGACGAATTGGCAGTCTGGCGCTGCGGTACGAAGCGCGATGGTTAAAGAGCGAGCATAGACGTGACAAAAACGGTCGGCGCGAAAACGGGGAAAGGAAAATAGGAGCGGTACTTACCGCACGCGTTTCATCATTCCCGACGAGCGACAACGCGCCGCGGGCCAAGCTGGACGCGGCCATGGCACGCGTGATTCGCGCGCACTAACGACGCGCTTAGCTCGCGCTATTCTTTCGCGATTATTATCATTGTCGTCGTTAAAGATAACATCGTAATTGCACGTCTACTCGGTTTTTGCGCGATAGGCTTTGCGTAGATGACGAAAAAGCAAGCATTTCCGCGCGAGCGGCCGACAATATTCCATCCAATAAATGACCGTAACTCGCAACAATGGCCGGTGTTCTTAGCAAAGTCTTTTATTTGAGACTATCTTAAATATTGTCTTAATCTTTAATTGACGTTGTGAAAAAAATCAATTTTTCAATTCACATTCATATATTTTTTCACTCTTAGACTCTCATTTACCTATCTTTAATCAAAACTAATAATAACTAAACATTAATATTGCATTAATTCTTATGTAAAACATATTAATAGATACTTTGATAGACGTTGAAAAATTTGATACAAGTTCAATGGACTCGCAATGGCAATTAAGGGTTAAGATGTCATAAGGCAATCATAAGACTATATTGGTATATCTTAAGACACTACTTAAGACGATCTTAAAGTAAGAACGGACTATAAATACTAATGAGCGATTTTGCTACCACCGCTCCTTCGTCAACTTCTTTCCTATAACGTTATTCACGATCGATTGAACGATGATCGATAAGAGCGAATATCTCCAGTGTGCCGAAGGGCACGTTACACATAAGAGTATATTTATGTATATGTGTGTATGTTATGTGTGTGGTTACACTCTTCGCGTTGCTATTGTATACCAGCCTGTGCAAGAGCCTGTGCTTTCGCTGCTTATTCTTACCTCTCACCACTTTCTTAGGTAGCGCTCTTCTACGATACTTATTTCACGATAGACGGAGCCAAGTCAATGGCGAGCGGCCCCAGCGGTAAAGAAAATACACACTCGTCGCGTATACACGTACAGTACCCTGCGGTGGGATTGCAGCTTTTATTGCGTTTCAAGGTTTGTTAGCATTGGCCCGTGGCAAAACCCATTCCCCTCTTCGAATCTCTCTATCCACTTTACCATCTATCTTTATTCCTTACATTTCGATGACATGACGTTCACCTGATCGCTTTACTTTACGGATGTATAAATATTCGAAGGATGAAATTAAGTGATCCACAACATCGTTTAAATCTGACGTTGCTCAGCTTCCGAAGTATGGATTATTAATCTTATCAGCAATAAGAGCGTGTATTGAGCAATTCGCGTATCTGGTACACTGCATCCCATTGCAGATGCACGCGTGGCTATATAATACATGTACATACACGTGCATCTGTCTCTGTGTATGTACATGTGTAGGTGTGGTTTCTCGCCCCTATATTGCACAAATAGTATTGAACAACTCGTCTGAACGTGGTGAAGAGAGATAGAGCTGTATGGTTGCGGATATAGAGGAGATGTAGTAAGGAGGACGAAGGACGGAACATGCCGTTTCATTTGTTTGGTGTTCCTCCAGGGTATTAGAGAACGTGCCGGCGATACGTGGTATCCGTATAGACATCACTACCTAATAGAAGCAAAGCAATCTGATGAAACCAATAAGCGTGAAGGAATGCGGGCGCCTTTCCCCCTTGCCTTCATTGTCTCCCCTTCTGTACTTTGTATTTCTTCTCGCCTCCACCGAGGCGCTTCGTACCTCCGTCTGTTCTTACAAACCTCCGGCCTTCCCCGTAGTTACCTTCGCCAGCGATCCTCTTATTCCGATCTCAGAAGATCGAATACCTGTGCAAACTTAACGGAGGCGGGATAGATGGACGACGACGGCAAATCGAAAAGATGGGAGGGGGGAGGATAATCACATGGTTCATGTCAACTTGGGTAACAATCAGGAGGGAAGGTCCAATTTGGCGAAGAATTTTCGTATGAGCAATGGGAGAGCGATCGCGTTGGTTAATTAAACCGACCGAAGATTAGCGGGGAGACTTTACATCGCGTCCCGGAGAATTATTCGTTTCGCATGGACTTACAAATTATCAGATAAGCCGCCTGAGAAAAATAATAATGTACGTGATACTCAGGGAAAGATAAACTTGCTTATTTGACAAAATCTTTTTTCATAATAAAATGATCGAAATCGCTTATTCGATATTGGTTGAAGATTACGCTAAACATCATCGACAAATTGATTTAACGGACGTAGTGTGCGTAATACAAAGACGTGGAAAAATATAACCAACAGTGCGCGATTACTGTGCCCGTCGTTTCCTTTTATCCGTTCGAATCCGGGATTAATCTCTCGTTTCTTTGTTGAAAAAGTTCTTTTACTACTCGATGTAGCCGTTCCTCGAGTAGAGTAAAGGGCAAAAGAAATAAGATAAGGAACAGAATCTAGAGGCCGGGTGGCTTCCTGTCTCCAGAATATACAGGAACTATCTTCCCTTTATACTCCTTCGTTCTTCAAGAATGGCATTTTTTATGCGCTTCAACTGAGATTCGCCCCGTATGTTATCTTCTTCGCCGCGATATAAAAGGCTTATGGCATGTATTTTCGTTTCTCGATATTATTTAATAATATCTCGAAAAAAGTCTTTTATTCTTATCCATCAGGGACTTTTCTCACTCAATTACACGTATATTTTTTTTCAATTTTCAATGATACGATTGTCCGTTCTTACATTGCAAGATGAACATCTAATGAATATGGTTATCTTCTTTCTCTTTTATGGTATCTCTTTTCTTACATAGTTTCTCTTTTGAAATTGTGATCTTTGAACACGTTAACAATGCTAAGGGAAAAATTTGAAGCAGTAATAATACTTCATAGAAATATAATATTTTATATTTGTGAATTTCGCAACTAACGAGATTGAATCTGCAAGATTTAATTGCTTCGCTACATTGTGAATCGAGCAAAATAATGCATTAAATAATCAATATGCATTTTTGTACAATAAAATATTATATAACAAAAAAGTATAAAAATGTTATTAAAAACTAAAAATTATTCCACGATGTCTAAAATTTCTAATATTTGTTTCAATTTATGATACGTCTGATATGAATACAAAATAATATTGTAGAAGACATCTCTTCCACATGATGGTCACAAGGATAATATATATATTGAAACACGTTTGCAATCTAACTTCAGTGAATAGATGATAGCATGGTCTAATTGGTCGACGTGCGCCGAAGGCAAAGTAGCTACACTTATTCGATGTTGTCGCGTTGAATAATAACGGTTACAATACTCTCTATGATTGTCTTGCATAACACAAAAGGTAATAACATCGTATTGATTTCGTTATATATAAAGATGATATTTTAAAAGAATTTTAAAATAAAGGATATAAATATTATCAACAATTTTGTGGATTTTATTCTATAGAAAATCTATAAAGGTTCTAAAAATAATAAGTGTCACTTTCATTGTATCATTCAACGCGGGTCTGTAAATATCTTGCTCTTAATGCAATATTGTACACATCAAGACCTTATGTTCTGGCTTTTAAGGCATTTTCATATAATTGATTTATTTCATTAGAGCTTCAAATTCTTATTAATTTATCCTTCTCTTATTCACAGAATACGATTTTATTATTTTTAAATAATATTTTGTAATTTAATAAAACAATTTTCGCGCAAAATATTAAAATTTATATATATCATTTTATTTTATTTTACTTTTGAATAAGATTTCCATTTAATTATACTATACGATGTATTAAAATATCCATTCATGTTTTTATTGGTGCGGAAAACCTGACGTCAGTTTGATTAAACATGTGTAAAAGGGCACGCGGCTGCTCTGATTATTCTCCTGAATGGCGGGTATAAATCCAACTTCGAAACTTGAGTATAGTTACGCACCGATCATATTAACGACCATTCTGCCGTATTTCCTGCGTGCTTAAAGTGCCGGCAGCAGCGCGAGACGCGGCTCGAGAGCCCGCTCGGCATCGCCGATACAGTGTAATTTCATGGTGCCGTCGATGCAATTCGCGCTTTCGATATGCCACAATTTCTGCGCGAACCGTTATGTGAATTACGATGTGGGTAGGAAACCCGCTTTGAATGGGGAGCACGGGGTTCCCCGGATGCGAGCGTGCGCAACAACACAACAAACGCGGACAAATGTAACGTTCACGTAGGGCACGTTTGCCGTGAACTATGCTGATGCTGATACAAACTGGTCGCGTGTTGAGAAAGGAACACTGCGACAAAGAACTCGCGCGATGAGATATGTACGTCGTGGCTAGATAGAGGCGTTTATTCTGTCGTGAATTTTCTAAGAAGAATACTTATTGTTAGCGGACGCTGAATAATGCAAAAAATAAAACTGTTAACTCTGTGTGTAGCGTGTTTATTAAAAACATTAGAAATATACCGTAAACACGATATAAAGCGATAGTGAACGTAACAATAATTAATGAGGTTTCTAATAAAGAAAACAATGTACTATTGTTTTCTTTATTAGAGTATTTTGAATAAATATACTGAGGAAAAAAGTCGAAATATTCGCAATATTACATGTGAGCATTTCCTCGATATTTGATTATTTAGAAAATTGATTGTGATGACAAAATATTACATTTCTATGAAATATATCTCATTAATTACTAAAAAAAAAAGTAAAATACTTATTTACTAGGAACAAATTATCACCGTAACTAAATGAAGACTTACTTCAGTGAAATAAATATTATCTCACAAATTTAAATTTTTATCTTTTTCTCAGTGTAGCGCTGGAGGCTGAATCTAAGGCTCGTGATGAATAAAGTTTGGGCCGTGAATAATAATCTTCACAAGGACGTAAGACGTCAAAAAGCTGTCTTGTAAGTCTGGCGTATCAACTGACTGACAAATGCAGCTCGAAAAATGAGACGACACTCTCAGCAGATACGTTCTATTGCAAAAAAGAGAAAATATCTCTATATTCTCCATCATGCCGTAAGAAACCGCACATGCAATCGCATCGTTCTCGTTTCCGCATTGCGGAGACAAGAATAATCGTGTTTTCGGATCTTTTTTGAAGTAAAAAGCTTTCGCTTCGTTCCCGCATAGTCGGTCGTCGTCTGTCGAGAATGGCCAAACGGTAATGCGAAAGACGGTTACTCCTGATTGTATCACGCTCGCACGGAGATCGACGTACTTCTGGGATCGCTTCTCGTAGTTTCGTCAGGGTAATCACATCGCTATGTTCGTCCCGCTGAGAACGGAATACAGATGAAAGGGAAATTCATTCCATCGGTCCGACACGTAAACTTGGCAAATAAACTTCGCCCTTGAAACATCCTCGCTTTACATCACGGCCTTTGCTTTCTTTTTCCCCCAGGAAATTCATAATACCAAACTCCTACGGGAATATGCTGATTTTACGAGCGCACTGTTATACCCGGCGTCGGGTAATATTTTTCGAAAATTGTCGGAGCCGTAAAGTACGTAATCGCGACTCAATTTTCACTTTGAAAGGAACGCCCATACTTTGCTCTTTTTTCCCTTTCTTTTATATTTTTTCTCTCTCTCTCTCTCTCTCTCTCTCTCTCTCTCTCTCTTCATTTCCTTTTTCCCTCCTTTTACCCACGATCCTCCTCGATATGCACCTTCTCTATATTTAATCGCGTAGGTATATCCTGCTGCCTCATCATTATTTCATACTTTGCACATTACTTTCTCCCGTCTTTCCTTTTTACACGCTTTATTAAATGACGTCTAACTATACCGACGGCAATCTTCCACACTTGTGCGATGGATTACGATCACCTTAACTGAAAGATCGCTACAGGAATGGGCAAGGCAGCAGAAAGCTTATTCGCAAGATATTATGAAATTATCGTCACTAACTATCCCGTCAAAAAAACAATTAAATAACAGTTATTCGTAAATTATAAAATTAAATGTTAATATATTTCAAAGTATTATAAATTGTACTGCTTTTATATTCGTCTGTAATATTTATATAATAATATTCTCAATTTATATGACAGCAGATATTTTCAAAAAAAAAAAAAATTTTAATAATATCGAACGAACAAAATACGAAATATTTGAATGTAAATATCTTCGATAAATTGTATTATATTGAGAAAAATGATTTGCTTAGATAAAATAGTATAATAATTCTGGTGAAAAATGGACAAATAATAATTTTCTAGTTAAATTTATTAGAATTCTAGTTGAGTAACTAGAATTCTGATTGATATAATTATTCTGATAAAAATAAGAATTCTAGTAAATTTTACCAGAAATATTGTATCAACCAGAATTCCGGTTATTTCAACTAAAATTCTAAAAAATTTAACCAGGAAATTCTGATTTGTTCATTTTCAACCAGAAATTTTTTCAGTGATATTTATCCAATAATTATTTATGAGAGAAATAGTGATGGCCAAAATCCGAAGTGCAGAGAAACGAAATAACGAATTTACGTTAGTTGAAAGGATGGATAAGTGAGAAGAAAGAAAACGAGCGACGAAGATGTGTGTCACACATCATCGTGCAAACAAGTGTGGAAAAACGCCCTTGAAGTCAATTCGGTGCAGCAAAGGCGAAGAAGAACGAAAGGAAGCACGGAAAGGACGTTCCATCAGTCGTGGATGCATTACCTTCCGCCAGGCGTCTTTTACGACTTTTTAGGAAGTCACAACAAAGTTCGACAGCGAGAGTTTCGCACAATGGCTCTTTGCAATCGTTCCCGCCTTCTTTCGTTGAACCTCTCGTTTCTCCCGTGCAGACGTCCCAGGCATTGTTTTCGCGCATCGTCGGTTGTCCGCGCCATTCCGGTAAATACGGCCGGTCGACACCAAATCCTTTGCGCCGATTATACTCAATAAAGTTTCCGAGTCGCTCGTTAAACTGCTTTGAAATTACTGCGGCGCGGCCGTAAATGAGTTTCGAGATTTAATTTTGTTAAGAATAGTGGATATACGCTCCAATTCAACGTGACAAAATGGGGTTACGAAAACGAACTTTCGAATTTATATATCGAAATCGTATTTTTCTATCTTGAAATAGTTTCCGATGGTAAAAGTAAGTCCGGAGGGCATTCAGAGAAATATAATTCGAAATATAATAAAAATGTTATAATATCATAGACATTGTGAATTCAATAAACAACGATTAGACAGCATTCTGTCGTATAGATTTAAATAAAAAATATGTTGTAAACATATACGTAAATTTAATGTGACTTAAGTGACGTTATTATGTAACTTTGATGATAAAAATTTTTTACTTGTAATTATGAGTAAGTACGTAATTTTTATGGGTACGTATATAACTCAACTTCTACCATATCATCTCATGTCAAATCAAGTTTGTTTCTAATTTCGTATTTACATTACTCTAATTACATATCATATTTATATTAACAGTTTATATATTTCAATTGCAATCTTTCTATTTAATTGCCTCTATTATTTTGTATGAAATTTGTAGAACTGATTCGATCAGATTACCCTACAAAGATTCTCAAATTCCTACTTTTAATTATCATGCCCTAAAAATTGTATTCACTTATCTATATTTTAAGCGACCATTAAACCCAGACAGTGAAAAGAGAGTTGTATCGGTGACTCGTTACAAAACGCGCCCGCAAACACTTCTCACGCTCTAAAACGCGCGTTAGCCATGTTTAAAGGCGCATATAAACTTCGCGCGGTTCTACGTTTCCTTTTATTTCGCTCGATAATTTCACATATTTCGCTCGCGACTCGCGGTTAGCGCGGGCCGTAAAAGTGCCGGGGATAAACCGGTACATCTTTCCCGCGCAACTTAGCGAGAAATATCTCTTTCGTTGCATCGTGTCCCGACGGATGCATAACCCACAGATTATGAAAACGGCGCCGAGCGGACGTTGCGCGACGTTGGAGCGACAACAGAAAAACAGAAGAATGTCGTCGTAGACACATCGAACGCATCGCGTTTGCGGATTCACCATCGGTACCATTAGGTAGCCTAACTCCCCACGAGTCTCTCGATGTTGACCGATAATAATATTCCATTACAGCGCAACAAGACCGTACATTACCGGTCGTCACGCGGACTACCTTCGCGTCCACGACAGCGATAGCATCTACATGAGGCGTTAATTACGTACCGTCCTACCGCGTTACACTGGCACTCGAGATATCTCTTGGCGGTAGCCAAACAAAGATGGGGAATCGTCAACTCGATCTCTCTTCTTCTTCTTCTTCTTCTTTTCTCCTACTTATCGCACTCCCACTGACTGCCCGTCCCTTCGCCGCTCTCTATCGCGAGACTCAAACATGAGATCAAATTCCAACGTTTATTCAGACCTGCCGCCGGCATACGATCGCCTCTGATCCTTTCTATCTCGCACCATTGCAGCATTGCGAGATAGAAGGAAGACAGATGCGCCGAAGAGGTATGAGGAATCGTCTGTAACGTTCAATGTATAACCGTCCCGAACGACATTTTCAAACCGGTATCCAATGTTCCGCGATGAATCGAGCTCAAGATGATCGAGATAGTTACAGATACGAATAAATAATATAATACATCTCAAATGGATCTATCATATATCATGTCGATAACTCTTTAATCTTTTTCTCAATATTAAGCAAACTGTATTAAAGTAATAAAGAACTCAGCTCTTCGTCAAGTAATAAAAAATTGACTCTAAGTTTAATGGGATCTTAATCGGATTTTTCGTTTCTCTTTGTGAAACTTCCTACATTTTGTCAGTGATATTTCTTTTTATGCGCGCTTCCTAAAAATATCATATAAAAATATTCCTTAGCCAAGGAAAATTCACACGTACGTTCCATGCAGTATTCAAGAATTACGAATGAATACATATCTCGTGCTTTTGGTTCTAAGACGTATAGAGTTACCCATTTCCGCACTTCAGTGCTGAACTAACTTATGTCCCGTGTAAGGCTACAGCACTATTACGAGCACATTCTATGCGTCAATTGGCTTGATTCCAATGCGTGTGTGGAATAGGTAATCTACACATTTCAATTATAAACTTAGAGCTACACGAGCTCTATCGTGTATGCACGATTCGAGCATGTTCTACACTTTATCTAGGCGCGGTACAAAGATATGCGAGGAATTGATGATTTATAGATTCTAACGAGACGTCTATTATTATACATAAATATATCACGATTGCACGTACAATAGTACAACTCTATTAATGAACGTTCTATTTTCTGTATAATATTTTCTTATTTTCGAATATTTTCTTGTTATTTCAATCGATAGTCATTCCCGCATTCCCCAATTTTACCGCACTCAACGTGTGAGTGAATTTCGGATACTATTATTATTTAAATCTTTCTTGAAATTGCGATTAAAAAGACGTAACGGAATTAATTTTAACGTGGACTTTAGGCGACATCCTAGCGACAGCCAATGCATGGGAGAAACAGTAAACCATTGGACGAGAAAATAGCTAGTGACAGATTCAGTCGATGGAAAGGAATTGTGCAGCAAGGTGTCGGAGCATTTTACCGCAAGAAGAATATAGGAGTTGTACGGTTTTCTCTCCTTTTACGGCGATTTCAGCAAGTACTGTCGGCTCGAGTGACTAAAATTTCTTTAGATCATTCGTAATTTAAAATGTCTGTGAGTTTTCACAGTTAGAAGTATATATCTTTTTGTTGATTTTATCAATAATGAGGTAGAAATGTAATTAATTACAAAGGCGAAATAATATCTCGAGTGCTATTAAATTGAAAATCTTGATCGCAACTTGTCTTTGTAGTGAGAGATGATCGTTAGGCGTACCGGTAATAAATTTCCAAATATCTAGGATCGGGTAAAACCTTGGGATTACAAAGAGCAGTCGTAAACTTGCTCGGGTGAACTCGAGTAATGTTACCTTATCTGCACCTAGAACGATTCTCATTAACCCGCCGTTGCGCCATTACGCGTCACGGAGAGTCTCGCCTTTCTCAAGCGAAAAGTTAGACATATTTGGTATTAAAATACTTATGCATCACTTACCGCTGTTGTCGTAACGTTCGACCCTTGAAGCTCCTTGATCCTGCAACAAAAAAAAAGACAAATTTTTTTATTAAAAAATAAAAATGTTGGAAAAAAAAAGTACAGAGAAAAAATACAGAGTACTTTACTTCGTATATATACTGTAAGTTTCATATAAGTAATTTTCTTATTACGAGAAATATTGGATGATCACTTATTATGCTCGCGTATAACCAATAATCTAGAATTAAGTAAGTGGAAATTTTCATTTCTTCTTGCACGTGTATGAATGTGTGTGAGACAAACTGCTATTCAGACTGCGGCTGGAAATATTCAACTCTGCGAACGCGTAAAAATTCAAACTCTGTCTTATCAAAGTAAGGAATAAGCGACGTCGGTGAATGCGCGACCGTTGGTGAACTTTGCGATATGACATATAGTCCTCATCTTACCTCGTCGTACGCGAACGCGGGGTACCGAATTTAAATTCTTTTCGCAGTTTCCCGGGAATCCACCGTAGAAAACGAGCGATGGTGAACGAGGTAGGGCGTGCATGACTGCAGAGAGAAATATTAATTCCAGGTCTTTCTCTCACCCGCTAAGAAGGTGCGGACTGTGTGCGCTACTCATATTCCGAGTACGTAGTAGTAACGGACCCATGAGAGCTAGGTCGGAGGTAGAAGGACGAATAAATTTCCGTCCTGTGAGTCGGTAATGGAAGAAATGGCGGGGCACGCGTGGTCGGGTTAACAACGCGCACGAGGGTGGATTGTTAAATCGGGGTAGGCCCGGACAATGTGAGCACAGCTGCTCGCATGGAAAACGCACGGTCTTATTGACGTTTCCAACGAGAGACGTCAACCAATAGACGACAAATTAATCAAATGCCGAATAATATTTTACTTCGTCAAATGCCCATTAATTGATAACAATAATAAGCATTGACAATAATAAGCATTGATAATTTTTGCCTTGTTTGAAATTGAAAATGTGCTTCGCGTGCAAAATAAATTTAATAATAATAATAATTTGAATTAAAGAGAAATGCAAATTTTTAATTAAAATATTTTTTGTATCAACATAATTTCGCAATAATCTTGTTACAGTAATTTTTTTCTCTGATTTATGTAAAATTTTTGTTTAATAGTCACATGTCAAAGTAATCGCGTGATTACTGATTTTTTTGGGATTGATCTTCATCAATCGCGTATCACTATTTACTCTTTGAATTTCACGGAGGGAATTGAAGCGACGATCAAATATCATGGAATGTCAATGCAATTGCATCGTGCCGGTTCTCTCATTCGACTACAGTACGCGTGTGGTGCACGTACACGGCAAAGGACGCAGAAATGCAGCGGCACGATGCGGTCAGATTCGCGAGTAGTTTCAGCCGATTGCTGACCGCGTACATTTTGCGGACAATGCTTTCCGGGAAACGCATCCTGGATCCAGTTTCCTCCGCGGGAATGCGGCGCGGGGATGAACGGTCGAAGAGATAGCGCCGGCCTCCTGCACATCGGCTGCATCGTCATTCGATGCGTAACTACATCCAATTGCTACCCGACAAACCTTCCTGGGAATTCAGCGAGCCGTGGCGCAACCGCGGTGGTTACACCGTGGCAGAGGTAGACGAGCCGAGAACCGTGAGGAGCGACGATGGCAGAAGGAGAAGGTGATGGACGCAGAATAAGAGAGGCATTATACGCCATGGTTTATAGCACAAAGTGCAGCAAGCAGCTTGGCGCTGCCATTTGCCGAGTGACATATGCTTGGAAAGGGAAGCCGCTTGGATGACAGTGGAGGATATAAAATCCATCACTATCGTATCAACGAGTGACTCGGTTGCTACGACGTCATCGTCGCCGATGTCGTCGCTGATGTCATCGACGTTGATGTCGTCGTCGTCGTCATCATCATCAACTTCTTTTCCGACGACACTTGGGCATCTTTATTCTACTCTACCGCTGGTTCTTTCAAGAACCTTAATATCATCTCAACTAACTTCCTCCTTCGCTATTCGATATCTCTAACGGCACGTTACATAAACTATCAACGCCTCGACGTAATAGCCAACTTTATCGCGCGGTTTGTCATTAACGATTTTACTGTTAAACATGCGTAAGGAACCACCATCAATTATCCATACGAGCCTGCAAGGTGTTGCGGTGCGTTATATCACTGGTAATTATTAACTGATTGAAGTTATTATTGTACGGTCATAAAGTGGATATCCTTCGCTCGGCTATAGGTCTTCTTTATCTAGTACGGTGAGACGCCGCCGCCGCAAACTGGTGTGCCTCGCGAAAGGATCGTAGAAAGGAACGGGAGACTATACAGAACTTAACCATCAGACCGTCGCTTCTCGTCGTCCCTCTCGATCTATTATACGGTTGGTACACGACG